>PVJN01001247.1:0-149166 GCA_004026805.1 Lasiurus borealis | reverse complement strand
ACTGCCCTCCCCCCCCACTGGCCTGATCACAGGTATGGAGTAAGCTACCATCATCATTACTACCACCACTGTTACCACCATCATCACCTTTACCACCAATGTCACTACCACCATCACCACCTACATAATTACTGTCAACTGGCCTGCTTGTCCCAACTACCACCCTGCTGCCTACTCATCCCCAACTGCACCTCTCCCTCCCTCGCTGGCCTGATCACCCACAACTGCCCTCCCCTCTTGGCCCCTAGCCACCTCTACCTCAGCCCCACCATCATGGCTTTGTCTAGGAAAATGTCGGGAAGGTCCCCCAGTCTAATTAGCATATCACCCTTTTATTAGTATAGATATGTGTAAAAATGAATCTTACTTCCCAGGTACAGATCTGTGAGTTTTAACACATGTTTAGATCTATATATCTACTACCACCATCAGGAAACAAATATTTCGAACATATCTTTATAATCACCACCAATGACAAAGACAGAATATTACTGGCAGTAAGACACAATACTACCTACTGGCAGGTACCCTCCATTCCCATCCCCCTTTTTATGCCTTCCCTACACCTCAGGACAATCCCTTCCTTGACTTTTAACACTTCCATTAATTTTGCCTATATGAAGTCATGTAGTATACTTTCTTTTGCCCCCGCATTTATTCCTCTTGTCATATGATTACAATAAAGCAAGGAATTGCACAATATTTTATTATATGTAGAGCATTTTTGACATGCATAATTAAGAACAACATGTAGATAGATAATGAATTGAACTATGTTCTTTGTAATGGTTTCTGGACTTTGTGCTATACTTAGAAGGGCCTTGAGCACCTAAGATTATAAAGTAAATCCTTGCGGGCTTTTTTCTAGTGCTTTACATTTTTAGGTATGAGAAATTCACTCAACTTTTTTTTTTAAAATATATTTTATTGATTTTTCACAAAGAGAAAGGGAGAAGGATAGAGTCAGAAACATCGATGAGAGAGAGAGACATCAATCAGCCGCCTCCTGCTGGGGATGTGCCCGAAACCAAGGTACATGCCCTTGACTGGAATCGAACCCAGGACCTTTCAGTCCGCAGGCTGACGCTCTACCCACTGAACCAAACCGGTCTCGGCTCAACTTTTTTTTTCTCAAGATACCAACTTATTAACCAAAAGCTCATTTAATCCTCACCGGAAGTTTAAGATGACTCCAATGTAATACATACAAAACGGTTAAAAATTGAGCAGGGTGTGTCTTCTTTTTGCAGGTGAAGAAACTGAAATAGGCTGAAGTAATTTTTCCCATCTCAGAACTAATAAATGGCAAAACTGGGATTTAAACCCAGCCAGTTGAGTTTAATGTCTAAGTGCTTATTCATTTATTTTTTTCATTTTTATTCATTCCACTACCCAGCCTTTCCACTTTGGGGGAACCCACCCACACATCTCGAATATGAGGCAAGTGCTGTTTTTTTTTTTTTTTTTAATATATTTTATTGATTTTTTTACAGAGAGGAAGGGAGAGGGACAGAAAGTCAGAAACATCGATGAGAGAGAGACATCGATCAGCCACCTCCTGCACGCCCCCCACTGGAGCTGTGCCCGCAAGCAAGATACATGCCCCCGACCGGAATCGAACCCGGGACCCTTCAGTCCGCAAGCTGACGCTCTATCCACTGAACCAAACTGGTCTCGGCTGCTGTTTTATTTTTTAACAACACAAACCCTCCTTTCAAGTGTTTGTTTACTCAAGAATCTGATTATCAAGTCCTTGCTTAGTAATGAGCAAGGAATGTGGCACCTTCTCTCTCCATTTCAACCCTCTAGTTTCCAAGAAGCCTCCTTCTTGAAATAAGATTTTTTTTTTCTCAGCCCAGTGTTGGGTTTTCCCTTCAAATGATTTTTCTCATTAAACTGTTGTCATCAGCTGTGTACACAGACCTAGGCTTGTCATGTAAACAATGATAAAACTGTTAAAAATTGAGCAGGGCGTGTCTCAGAAGAGAAGGGAGCGTTAAACGTATTTCAGTTGGAGGCCGGGAAAAGGGCAAGCAGGCCTGAGGTCAGCTTCCAGTTCTGCCACGGAGCAGATGACTCCGGGAAAGTAATTTTTAAAAAAAATATATATTTTATTGATTTTTTACAGAGAGGAAAGGAGAGAGATAGAAAGTCAGAAACATCGATGAGAGAGAGACATCGATCAGCCGCCTCCTGTACGCCCCACAGTGGAGATGTGCCTGCAAGCAAGGTACATGCCCCTAACCAGAACCGAACCTGGGACCTTTCAGTCCACAAGCCGACGCTCTATCCACTGAGCCAAACCGGTCTCGGCAGGGAAAGTAATTTTTTGGTCTTTTTCTTTGCGTGCAACATGGGCAATAGCAATAATAATACAGTCCCTCACTTTCCCCTGGTTTGCTTACTTTCTGCCTACAGGGGAGATTCAACGGAAAACAAGATAGAGCTCTAGCTGGTTTGGCTCAGTGGATAGAATGTGGGCCTGCGGAATGAAGGGTTCCAGGTTTGTTCCAGTCAAGACCACATACCTGGGATGTGGGTTCAATGGGAAACATGTTCTATTATTGATTGGAATCAAACAGTGGGCGGCATGCAGGAGGCAGCAGATCAATGATTCTCTGTCATCATTGATATTTTTCTCTCTCTCTCTTCCTCTCTGGGGGGGGGAGGGGAACAAAAATAAAACAAAAATAGAAAAAAATTATTTAAAGGAAAAGCTTCAGGCTGAAAAGTTGGCTAAATTCCTGGAATAGTCATCATCTAAGTTTAGGCACTGATGCGCAGATCTTTTTTTTTTCATGAGAGGTTTCCAATGGTTTTACAACTTTAATTTATATGCCACGGTGTGTTCTTTTGTAAATACAAAAACATGATATGTTTTAAAGTGTTCTAAGGAAGTACATTAACACAGTGTATGTAGTAATACAAATATTTCTATCTATTCTGGATCTTTGGTACTTGCTACAAGCCCAAGTGTGTGTGTGTGTGTGTGTGTGTGTGTGTGTGTGTGTATGTGTGTGTCCCATGCACATTCAAATGCTGGCAAATCTGGCATATGAACAACACAGCTGTAGCACTTTCACATTTGAGGATAACCCTCTGATTATATAGGTAGGAAATAGAATACATATTTTTTTTTGCAATCAAGAATGAGTACATCGTTTGGGAGCAGAGAGTTAGTTGAACACAGAGAAACAGTGTTCATGGGAGTCTCTGCCTCTGCAGTAAGAGACCAGAAGCAGTGTGGTGGTTAGTGTGGCTATGGGCTTTAAAGCCACGGAGGTTCTGGGTTCAAATGCTGCCTCTACTATGTCCAAGCTGTGCTTTTAAAAAAAATATATATATTTTATTGATTTTCTATAGAGAGGGATAGAGAGCTAGAAACATCCACGAGAGAGAAATATCCACCAGCCGACCCCCTGCACACTCCGGACTGGGGATGTGCCTGCAACCAAGGTACATGCCCTTGACCAGACTCAAACCTGGGACCCCTCAGTCCGCAGGCGGACATTCCATCCACTGAGCCAACTCGGTTCCGGCTAAGTTGTGCTACTTTTAGCCCAGTGGTTCTCAGCCTTCCTAATGCCGCGACCCTTTAAGACAGCTCCTCATGGGGTGGTGACCCCCAACCATAAAATTATTTCCGTGGCTACTTCATAGCTGTCATTTTGCTACTGTTATGAACTGTCATGTAAATATCTGATAGGCAGGATGTATTTTCGTTATTACAAATTGAACATCATTAAAGCATAGTGCTTAATCACAAAAAACACTATGTAATTGCATATTGCGAAATATTTCTAATTACAAATAAATGAAATTTTGTCTTGAATCGCGGTGTCGCACGGGCAACAGTCTTCATATGACAACAGTAAACTACATGGCTACACTTTGCTACACCGAGGAGCGGTGTGTTGGTTCCTAAGACCATGGGAAACAGGTGTTTTCCATTAGCCTCAGGCGACCCCTGTGAAAGGGTCGTTTGACCCACAAAGGGGTCGCGACCCACAGGTTGAGAACCGCTGCTTTAGTGAGATTCTTAACTTCTCTGACCCTCAGGTTTTAAGTTTTTACTTAAAATGTCCTTACACCGTGAAATTCAGTGTTTGTAGAAAAACAGTTTTCTGGGGAACAGGAGGCGTACCAGGTCCCGAAGATACAAAAATCCCAACCATGAGTGCAGAACACATGCACACTGTCCTCCAGGGCCCGCAGCCGGTTCCCTGGTCGCCCCTCTCCCTCCTTAAACACGTGGTTCGCAGCAGCGGGCCGCCCGCCCAGTTCAAGGACAGAAGCGGCGCCCCCGGCGACACCCCCCCCCCCCCCCCCCCCCCCCCCCCCCCCCCCCCCCCCCCCCCCCCCCCCCCCCCCCCGGTGCGCGCGGAGCGGTGCCCGGAGCAGCCCCGGCTCCGCTACTGAGCGCGTCTCCCCGCGCCGCGGCCGCAGCACCGCACCCCGGTGCTTCCGTGAACACGCGCTCGCTCTCGCGTTCGCAGCGACACGCGAGCGCGCCCGTGCTTGTCCCCTACGGCGCCCCGTACGCGCTCCCGGGTGAGCTCCACGTCGGCCGCGCAGGCGCCCTGGGCGCCCAGTTCACCTGCTGCCGTTTTCGCCGCCGCCGCCGCCGCCGCCGCTGTCGGGGCTGGATGGGGGGCCGAGGCCAGCCGGGGGCACCCAGAGGAAAGACACGCGGCGGCGGCGACGCCAACACCCGCGGGACGAGAGCCCGAACCGCCTCCGAGCCCAGAGAGTAAGCGGCGCGGCGCGGCGCGGCCCCCGCGGTCCCGGGTGGAGAGAAACCAGCGTCGCCGCCGCCGCCGCCCCGCGGCTGGGTCTTCCCGGGCGCTCGCCCCTGTGAGGTCTCCTTCCCACTCAGGACCCCCCGTCCCCCCACCGCCATGTTCAAGAAACTGAAGCAAAAGGTCAGCGAGGAGCAGCTGCAGTCCCAGCAGGCGCTGGCCTCCACGCAGGTACGGCGGCGGCTGCCTCTGCCTCGCGCGCCCCCGGTGCCCCTCGACACCGGCTCCGGGTTGACAGGAGGCTAAGGGTTTCCGGTGACCCTTGACCTCTAACCCGAGGATGCCCTCTCCACACATACACACTCGGGGACGGCATGATTCCTGACCCCGGTCCCTCTCCCTCTCTCCTCCGTCCCGCCCCGTCCCGCAGAAGTCCGGTTCCGGAGAGCGGGTGGGCGCGGGTGGCCGGACCCGTGCCGATCGCTGACCTCTGTTAAGAGTCACCCTCTTACCCCCTCCACCCCCCATTGTCTGATCCTGATCTGAGACTGTGCGAGAGGGGCTCTGGGCTTGCAGGATGTTGGGCTCATCTCGAAGGGTCCCCCCCCACCCAGCGGAGACCCCGTCGCAGGGGCGAGGGAAGCAGTGGGAAACCGTGGTCCCTCCCCGGCCAGAGCTGACCCCTTTCTAGGCTGGAGTCCCCGCTCCGAGGGGCCGGGGGTATCCCTCAGGGACCCCTGACCCGGGGTGGGAACTCTTAATCCCCAGCCCTGGGCCCCTGGGGGGAGGGATATAGGGGAGAAGCCCGTCCAGGCCAGGCTGCTTGTGCAGGAGCGGCTGCACCGGAGCGAGGCGGCGGCGGCGGCGGCGGCGGCGTGGCCGGGCTCCAGCGCCCGAGGCGGTCACGAGTTAGTCACTTCGCCTAACTTGGGTTGATCCCCGGGGCGGGTGGAGGGGCCGAGACGGAGGCCCGGCCCCGGGCTGCTGGTGCTGCTGCTGCTGCTGCTGCTGCTGCTTCCAGAGCCTTGATCCGTTTCTTTCCCACGGAGGCTGTTGCCGCAGGAAATGACAGCTTCCCCGGAGAAAGGGAGGGGGGCGTGTTAATTTAAAGGAACCATCCTCCTTAGCACAGTGGTTCCCAACCTTTTTTTTTTTTTTTTTTTTTTAACGCTGTGACCTTTTAAGACAGCTCCTCAGGTGGTGGTGATGACCCCCCCGCCAATCTTAACATTGTTTTCGTGGCTACTTCGTAACTGTCATGTTGCTGCTGTTAATGAATCGTCATGTGAATATCTGCGTTTTCCCATGGTCTCAGGCGACCTTGCTTAGCAGTTTTCAACCCGTGTGGGTCCCGACCCACACGTTGAGAACCGCTGCTTGTAGAGCCTAAGTGGATGGAAGGGTTTCTGTCGGTGGCGGCAGAGCGCGGTCTCTACCATGGAGAGGAGCGCTTTCTGGGAAAATTTCTGCCCCAGCCTTTCTGAATCTCAGCGGGTTGAGCAAAATTTCTCTCTTAATTTTAATTTTGAGAAGGAAGACTGAGTTCCGACCAATTTGGCACGTAGAATGCACTTAAGACATGTGTTTGATGCAACTAAAGCTGTTAAACAACTCTGTGCAGCTACATATTGCATTAAGTTTGTTCTGCAAATGATGGAACCGAAGTTCTCTGAAATTCAAAGCGTGTGTGTAGAGTAAAACAGCGCTTGAAATACATCGGAACAGGCGTTTGGGACAGTGACGGCTTGCTCATTTCTCATGTAAAATGTAAATAGTGACCAAAGTTTAAATAGCAAATGTTTTACTTTTCATACCATGTTACTTTCCTGACTTTCCGAAACACAGTTACTTAAGAAACAATGGAGAATGTAGGGAAATGGTCCATGTTAGCGACTGTCATGAGATGTTTACATTTGGGAAAGTGTAAAATATCGTCGATCCATGATTCCATTTCTAGAAATTTAGTGTAAGAAAATTCGGGCTGTGCTAAAGATTTATCCACGTGGATTTTTACTTCAGTTCTTTTAGTAGGTAAAAATGGGCTAAACCTGTTCAATCGAAATAGAAAGTTGTATCAGTTGGTCAATTATGCAGCCTTTAAAAATACCAGAATTTATTGTGTTCTTACTGTGTGCCGAGCATTTTGCTCACTATTTTACACGGATTATTTTATTTAATTGCTTATGAACCTATGAGGAAGATAATCTTTTGTAGATGGAGTGAGACCCAAAGAAGTAAGTTGCCCAATATCACACAGCTAGTGTGAGAGCCTATGTGAGAAGTATTATTAACATGCAGCGATACTTGTTTTCAGAGACAGGTTAAAGAGCAACATATGGCCCTAGCTGGTTTGGCTCAGTGGATAGAGCAGTGGTCGGCAAACTCAGTCAACAGAGCCAAATATCAACAGTACAACGATTGAAATTTCTTTTGAGAGCCAAATTTTTTAAACTTCTTTTAACACCACTTCTTCAAAATAGACTCGCCCAGGCTGTGGTATTTTGTGCAAGAGCCACACTCAAGGGGCCAAAGAGCTACATGTTTGCCACCACTGGGATAGAGTGTCTGCCTGTGGACCAAAGGCCACGATCAAGGGCACATACCTTGGTTGCAGGCTCCTCCCAGCCCAATCCCTGGTGGGGGATCCTGCAGGAAGCATCCAATCTATGTGTCTCCCTCACATTGATATTTCTCTCTGTCTTTACCTCTCTCTCATACTCTCTCTAAAATTCAATGGAAAAATATCCTCGGGTGAGGATTAAAAAAAAAAAAAGCAACATATGATCCCAGTTTTGTGGGAAAATATGTATATAAGTATATTTATATACAAACAGTGACAGTAGTTTAGGAAGGGTATGCCCAAAAGTCAAAGGCATGTACCTGGAATCGAACCTGGGACCCTTGAGTCCGCAGGCTGATGCCCTATCCTCTGAGCCAAACCGGGCTGGAGAAATTTTTTGATATATCTTTTTTTTTAAGGTAAAAGCAGTTCAAGTGGGTTGGGATTAGCTTTTTCTATTTTAATGAACTAAATTAGGTCAGAAAATATGGCATTTTATGTCATAAAGATGAAGGTGCTATAAAACTTTTGTTTCTTTTTAATTTGTTAAAAATTTTAAGTATGAGTTCCAATGAGGAAAATATTGAGAAACAGTGATCTAAAGAATACTGGGGAAGTGGATAAGGATATCAAAAGACCTGTGTGCCAATTCAGAGCTTGCAGTATACCCTCTGGACAAGCCACATAAGCATTCTGACTTCTTATTTTCACATCAGGAATTAGGGATGAGATACTATCTGTCCTGCTTACCTTTCAGTTTGGTTGTGAGGATCAAAAGAGATAAGAGATGTAATTATAGAGCACTTATTTATTTAATAGAGCCTGCTGAGTTGCAATGCTGGGTGTTACATTTGCCTTGAAGGGTAGATGTAGTTTCTCTACCATCCGTTGAGAGACATGTACTCCTAGCATGGTGCTAGTGTTTACTGGCTGTTGTGGCAGCAGAACCTAGTAAGAAGGCATTTCTGGAAAGGATCAGTCATGGTGACATCTGGCTAGAGTCTTGGTGGATAATGAAAAGTCATGGCATATACCGAAAGGTGACTATTAGTTTTCTAATGTTGCCCAACAAACTGCCACAACCTTAGCGTCTAATAACCCAGTTATTATTTCACATTCTGTATGTCAGAAGTCTGGCCTAGTCTGACCCAATTCTCTGCTCAGGATCTCACAAGGCTAAGTAAGATCAGAGTGTCGTCCAGACTGTGTTCTCATCTGGAGTTTCGGGTCCTTTTCCATACTCAGATGGTCATGGTAGAATTTAATTCTTTGTGGTTGTAGGACTGAGGTCCTTATTTCTTGTTGACTGTTGAAGGGGACCACTTTCAGTTCCTAAGAGCTGCCCAGAGTTCCTTGCCACTTGGCCCCATATGCATTTAATATATGCATACATACCTATATTTGCTTTCTTCAGGACAGCAGGAGTGCCTCTCTCTGCTCTCTGCCTCTGCCTTTGCACTCTGGACCCATATTTGAAGGGCATGTGATTAGATTGGACCCATCAAGATAATCTTCTTTTAATTAATTCAAAGTCAACTGATTAATAACCTTAAATATACCTACAAAATCCCTTTTGCTATGTAGGGTCAGATAATCAGGGGAATAATATCTCATCAGACTCACAAGGCAAGGGTCATTTGGGGTCATTTTAGGATTCTAGGTACTGCAGACTAAAATGGTTTTTCTTATACTGAAGTTGGGGCCTTTGTTATAATAATAATAGTCAGTCAGTTGGCAATAAAAATATTAATTGTGAGCTTGTATGTAACCATCAGGCTTCTTGACAAATGGCCTAGAAATCTATTGTCAAATTTCTCATGGCGATGAAAACTAATTAGACCAAATTTATTTTGAATGAGTCTAAATCCTTTTATATTTTGAAGTGAGGATAAACCCATTAAAGATCCAGGACCTTGGGATAAATGCTCAAGTACAGATAGTTTTTCATGCATGTTTTATACTTTGTAGTCACATCCATTCCTTCATGTGATCTGTACTCTTGCAACTCCAGAGGAAGACTTACAAGTTATCAGGCCAAACTTTGCCCGGTGATAGTACTTTTCTGAGGATAGTGTATTTTAGAGCCTTGTCTTCAAATTTATAAATCCTAACATTTGATTTTGCCAGTTAATCCAGAGCTGAAGAGGCTCTCAGTTACTGATTAGGCTCACATATAGCCATGGTCAAAAGACATAGTGTTAAGTTTTAAAAAAATATATTTTTATTGATTTCAGAGAGGAAGAAAAAGGGAGAGAGAGATAGAAACATCAATGATGAGAATGATTGGCTGCCTTCTGCCATGCCCCTGACTGGGGATTGAGCCCACAGCCTGGGCATATGCCCTGACCGGGAATTGAACCGGTGACCTCTTGGTTCCTGGGTCGATGCTCAACTGCTGAACTACACCTGGCTTGCCATTAAAAAAAATGGCAATTAAAAAAATATATATATATTTTACTGATTTTTTAGAGTTAGAAACATTGATGAGAGAGAAACATTGATCAGTTGCCTCTTGCACACCTCCTACTGGGGATGTGCCTGCACCCAACGTACATGCCCTTGACCGGAACCAAACCTGGGGCCCTTCAATCCGCAGGCTGACGCTCTGTTCACTGAGCCAAACCGGTTAGGGCCCTGGTGCCAATTTTTAAAACTCACAGTGGTGGTATACTTTTCAAGTGATTGGAAGGTCACTGACTGGAGTGGCCCTTTCTGGCATCTGGGCAGTTGGAAAGCTGAATTATCAAGGCAAAGATTACTTGGAGATGGTGGAATCACTGCAGAGAGGTCAAGAGCTATTCCTTCTAGTCTTGTAGTACTTTTCTAGTTACTTTCCTATCTTTTTGGCTTCTCCCTCAGTGGTCCTTTTATTAAAAATATATCTTATTGATTTTTTTTTACAGAGAGGAAGGGAGAAGGATAGAGAGTTAGAAACATCGATGAGAGAGAAACATTGATCAGCTGCCTCCTAGACACCCCCTACTGAGGAGGTGCCCGCAACCAAAGTACATGCCCTTTACCAGAATCAAACCTGGGACCCTCGAGTCCGCAGGCCGACGCTCTAGCCACTGAGCCAAACCACTGAGCCAAACTGGTTAGGGCCAAACATTTTCTTGTTTAAAGTGTTAAGATGTTATTGTTTCAGTTTTTATTCTGAGACAGGATATCTTATTCCTTAAAGTAACTTCTGCATATAGTTAATTTCATCTACCACTTGTTGATTTTGTTGTTCATCTTTTAGAAGGTGTGTGTTGGAATTTTTAGTTGTAAGCCAGTTAAGCAGAAAAGGGATTTATTAAAGAATATTTGGTAGCTTACAGATTTCCAGGATGGCTTGACCGTCTGGGCTGATTGCTATGTCCAGCCATACATGGGGGCTGCACTAAGAAGAATGCCCTCAGTGGGGCAGCAGCATTGAGTCCCCCTGCATAGCTCCTGTGTACAGCTCCATGAAGCCGTCTCCATACTCTTCAGCTGGGGAACTTCAGTTTTCAGTGTTTATTTCCTCACATCACTCACTTATGACTCATGTGGGTGTGTTCTTTGCCCTCCGTACAAGAAGACTGGGTCAGTGGTTTTCTGAATTTTAACTTAGTTATAAGGACTGTTTAGGGGGAAAAAATGTATTAAATTTTTGTCATATTTTTTTTATAGTTTCCCACTTCTCCCGATTAAGCTGTACCTTTTGATTTCTGCTTTTGACATAAAAATCTTTGTCCTATTCAGAATTATAGAAATATACTCTCATATATCCTTTTATGTTTTAATTTTTAAAGGTCATTAAAAGATCTGTAATATAGCTTAATATTTTATACAGGAGAACACATAGCCCTCAAAAATATAGTGAGGGTCTGATTGGTGTCTCTCTCCCTGCCATAGAGATGGTTATTTGTCCCAACACCATTTAGTGGACACCTGTCTTTTAAAATATTAATTATTTTAACATTTTATTTTGCAGTCACTTTACATTCAATATTATTTTGTACTAGAGGCCCGATACACGAAATTTGTGCAAGGGGTTTGGCTCCCACTGCAGCAGCAGCTGCCTCTGCCCCGCCCCGCCATGGCAGCTTCTTCTGGAAGGTCCACTGGAAGGCTGTATGGTCGAATTAGCATATTACGCTTTTATTATAGATTAATTTGGAGTTGCAGTAGTTCTCTCTTGTGGACATTCTGAGCAGAGACATAGAAGCACGGAACAGACTGTGGAACCTCAGAAGGAAGGCAGGGGAGGGTGGGTAGATGGGAAGAGATCAACCAAGAACTTGTATGCATATTCAAGCACTTAGGGACACTGACAATAGGGTGGTGAAGGCTGGGATGGGGTGGTGGAGTAGAAGTCAATTGGGGAAATAGAGGGCATGTAATCATTTCAACAATAATGATAAAAAAATGAAAAAATAATAAATGGACTGGCTTCTCACTCTCTAGCTGTAGTGTGTAAGGTAGGCTCAAAGCAAGGCCCTTTACTAGAGAGATGCTTACTGTGCATTTCATAGTACTGCATATTAGATCTGGAAGGCACTTCAAAGATGGAATTGACGATCTCATTTTTTTAAATGAACTTTTTTTTTTTTTTAAAGAATAGTTTTATTGATTTTTAAAGAAAGAGAGGAAGGGAGAGGGAGAGAGTAAAATATGGGCTGCCTCCTGTATGCCCCCAACCTGGCACCGGCACCGGCATCAGGGATGGAGCCCACAACTAGGCATGTGCCCTGACTGGAGGTCTAACTGACAACCTCCTGGTGCACTGGACAATTCCCCACCTGCTGAGCCACATGGGCCAGGGCTAAATGAACTTTTTGTTTTGGAATAATTTTAGCTTACAGTAAAGTTGCAAAGATAATACAGAGTTTTCATATACTCAACTAGTTTTAGTTTCCTCTACTACTACCATCTTATTTTACCATCACAACCTTGTTTTACAGATGAGGACACAGAGCCCTCTAAAAGTTAATTTAGCTAAGATCATAATTCTGGTTGCTAGCAGAGTCAGACCAAGGACCCAGGAGGTAGCCTGAGTTTCCTAGCTGTCTATGTGTTAGTTATCCTTTCCTTTTTTTTTTTTATGTATTTGCTCTTTTCCTTTTCTTGGGTTCTTTGATCATGGATTGAGAGGATGACTGTTCAGCACATAGTGTACTAGTCAGTGCCTTTCTAATTTGTGCAATAATTTTTAAATCTAGGCTTCCTCCAATTCTTCAACACCAACAGGAACCAGGAGCAGGACATCTTCATTTACAGAGCAATTTGATGAAGGTACACCCAATAGAGAGGTAAGTCTTAAGTTTCTTCTTTAATAAACCTCCCACAAGAAACTTATTAATTTCAAATGTAATGCTACTGTTGGTAACGAAATGGAAAATTATTTTGACAGGTCAATTTTTCATTCTGAGGCATATTCTTTTTATTTAAAAATATTTTTATTGATTTTTAGAGAGAGAGGAAGGGAGGAGGCACATGCTTGGGTTAGGGGCTCCATCAAGGGGCATTCAGAAGGCAGCCAGTTGATGATGCTCTCTCATCATTGATGTTTCTGTCTCTCTCTGAAATCAGTAAAAATATATTTAAAAAATAGTAATTGCTGATATTAACAGCTATATATATCAGTGTTTGGAAGATAGAAACAGAACCTGCTCTTTTAGGCAGAGAGACATACACTTCCTGAGCTACTAAATTTTTTAGGGTCCCTTCCCTAATAGGAGACATTAATTCGTAGGAGACACATTAATTCATTATACACAGTGGATCCTAGCAGATGCCTTAGAACAGGCATTAGGACTTAATTTTCTCTTTGAACTCTGGTTAAGAAGGATAGAAGGTACTACCCAAAGCAATCTATAGATTCAATGCACTCCCCATTAAAATACCAATGGCATATTTTGTAGACCTAGAATGAACTTTCCAAAAATTTATCTGGAATAAAAAAAAGATCCTGAATAGCTGCAGCAATCCTGAGAAAGAAGAATAAAGTAGGTGGGATCTCAATACCAGCTATCAAGCTGTATTACAAAGCCACTGTTCTCAAAACAGCCTGGTACTGGCATAAGAGCAGACATATAGATCAATGGAATAGAATAAAGAACCCAGAAATCGACCCAAGCCACTATGATCAATTATATTCGACAAAGGAAACATGAACATACAATGGAGTCAAGACAGTCTCTTCAATAAATGGTGCTTGGAAAATTGGACAGACACATGCACAAAAATGAAACTAGAGCACCAACTTACACCATATGCAAACATAAACTGAAAATGGATAAAGGACTTAAACATAAGACATGAAACCATAAAACTACTAGAGGAATCCTTAGGCAGCACTATCTCAGACATATGTCGAAGCAGTTTCTTCACTGATACTACTCCTAGGGCAATGAAAACTAAAGAGACAATAAACAAATGGGACTACCTCAAAATAAATCTTTATTGTTCAGTTTATTACAGATGTTCTCTTTTTTCCCCCCATAGCCCCCTCACCTGATTTCCCACCCCCTACCCCATGCCCTTATCTGTCGCCACTGTTCCCATCCATAGGTGTAAGATTTTGGGACTACATCAAAATAAAAAGCTTTTTCACAGCAAAAGAAACCATCAACAAAAGAACAAGAAAGCCTGTTGCATGGGAGAACATATTTGCCAGTGTTTATCACCGATAAGGGTTTAGTCTCCAACATTTACAGGGAACTCATACAGCTTAACAAAAGGAAGACAGACAACCCAATCAAAAAATGGGCAAGGGACCTAAATAGATACTTTTGGAAAGAAGACAGAAGGAAAGCCAAAAGGCATATGAAAACATGCTCAAAGGTACTAATCATCCGAGAGATGCAAATCAAAACAACAATGCAATACCATCTCACACCTGTCAGAATGGCAGCCATCAACAAGTCAACAAACGAAAAGTGCTGGTGAGAATATGGAGTAAAAGGAACTCTCGTTCACTGCTGGTGGGAATGCAGCCATTGTGAAGAACAGTATGGAGTTTCCTTAAAAAACTAAAAATGGAGCTCCCATTTGACCCAGTGATCCCACTTCTAGGATTATATCCCAAGAAACTAGAAACACCAATCAGAAAGGATATGTGCACCCCTATGTTCAGAGCAGCACAATTTATAATAGCTAAGATTTGGAAATAGCCTAAGTGCCCATCAGCAGATGAGTTGATTAAAAAACTGTGGTACATCTACACAATGAAATAGTATGCTGTGGTAAAAAAGAAGGAATTCTTACCATTTGCAACTGTAGGAATGGAACTGGAGAGCATTATGCTAAGTGAAGTAAGCCTGTCAGAGAAAGATAAATACCATATGATCTCACTTATTTATAATGAACAACATAAACTGTTGAACAAAAACAGATCCAGAGACAGAGAAACACCAATCAGACCATCAAACCTCAGAGGGAAGGTAGGGAAGGGTAGGGGTAAGGGATGAGAGATGAACCAAAGGACTTGTATGCATGTATATAAGCCTAACCAACAGATACAGACAACAGGTGGGTGAGGGCATGAGTGTGGGGAAATAGGGGGATAATGGAGGAATAAGGACACCTATGTAACACCTTAATAAATTAAAAAAAAAACAAACACATTCTGCCGAAACCAGTTTGGCTCAGTAGATAGAGCGTCAGCCTGCGGACTGAAAGGTCCCAGGTTCGATTCCCGTTGAGGGCATGTACCTTGGTTGCAGGCACATCCTCAGTGGAGGGCGTGCAGGAGGCAGCTGATTGATGTCTCTCTCTCATCAGTGTTTCTGACTCTCTATCCCTCTCCCTTCCTCTCTGTAAAAAATCAATAAAAATATATATTAAAAAAATACATTAAAAAAACAAAGGATGGAAGGTTTCTATGCTGCCAGGGTTAGATTTAGGGCTACATGCTAGAGGCTAAAGTGGGGCTCCCAGCACTGGTGAAAGGAGGTTGAAAAAAGTTGCTGACTGCTGCCTAGAGTTCTCTGTGGCCTGTTATAAGCAGCCTCTGTCCATAGGTAGGCCTCTTGATTAAGAACTGAACCAAACCTCATAATGGCTTAGCGATTGAGTCTCTGATAACCTGTCTATTGTCATAGGTTAGGAAACTCAAAGTGGGGCTTAGAGAATAAGATTGAGGAATAAGGAAGGATGAGCACAGAAGGAAGAAGAAAAATCATACTTTTTCAAAATGAGCCTGTGAATGAAAATTCTGAAACAAATACTAAAAAGGCAGCCAATAAAAACAAGAATTGGGATATAAATTTACTCCAGGTGAAATTAAAATAATAGAGCAATTTGTCCCTAGCTAGTTTAGCTCAGTGGATAGAGCGTCGGCTTGCGGACTGAAGGGTTCCAAGTTTGATTCCAGTCAAGGGCACATGCCTGGGTTTCGGGCTTGATCCCCAGTTAGGGGTGTGTAGGAGGCAGCCAATGATTCTCTTTCATCATTGATATTTCTATTTCTCCCTCTTCCTTCTTTTCTGAATTCAATAAAAATATATTTAAAAAAATAAGAGCAATTTGGAAAAGACTTTAAAACAAGTATCTTTAATAAGATAGATGAATTAATACTGTTCTTGAACAGAAAATTGTGGGGAAAAAATAGAACTGGACTAGGTATATATGAAAAATAACTAAGTAGAAATGCTACTAATAAAAGGAAAATCATATAAAAATGTAAGTAAAAATAAAACTCACATTAGTTCCAGTTTAAGAGAAAATTAGGTAATTTTAAAAGAATACCAAGTAGTTTCTTTCACTCAAAACACACAGAGATAGAGATTAAGAAAAAACCATTTTTTTCTAAGAGCAAGAGACATGGAGGATAGATTAAAAACTTTCAACACACATGTAATATGAGTTTTTAGGTAGCTTCATAAATGTTTAGGCATGTACAACTTCAGTCACTAAGTTTAACTGAAAGCTTCAGTGAGGAAGAGCCAAATTAAATTCTTAGCACAATTAGATAAAAATTTGAACAATTTGAAAGCGATCGGGTTGAGGTTGAATTTTATTGGGAGGAATATTTGAGAATTGATGCTGGTGGGACTTTCATAAACATAAGCAACTGACAAGGACAAGTGGAGGGCGGTAGCTGTCAGTGGGAACTGATTTTAATGTAATTTGCTTTGCTGTGGGGCCAGAATGTCAATTGTTGTTTGGCAGCACCTTTTGACTGTTTGGTCAACATGTTTTTCTCTACTGGGTATTAATTACCTTTTGTGTTTTTCTCTTAAAGTTTCAAATATACTCTTAAATTTGCAATTTTAAGTTACTTCCTTGTGTGGGCAAGAGTGACTTCATTTCAAAAATTAATTTTGGAAGCTTAAGAAATTGAATTTGTAGAGCCTTTAACTTAAAATAACATTCATTCAAAGCTTGCTGAGTTTCTAGGGGAGTAGACTTTCAGCAAGAGTAGAAACTTGGATTGGATGATTCTCAAGAGCCAAACAGGCATAATAGTATATTTTAGTACTAATACTAAATTTTAGGATTTAGTATAAAGTTAGTTCTTGAATCCTACCCAAGGAGTGCCAGTTAAGATAAACACACAAAAATAATGACTTAAAAAACGTTTGCCTTATCTATTAGATGGTCTCTATTATAGGATCAGATGAAGAGTTGGTAAAGGCTCTTCCTGTCCTCCCCGCTTCCCTCTGAGATTCATCTGTTCCATGTTTCCATGCCTGTGTGTTGAGCATCTGTCCCCTGGTGGTCAGTGTGTGTCATAGCTACCGGATGAATGGTCACTTAGGCTTTTATATATATAGATTGTGTGTATGTGTGTGTGTGTGTAGTTCTATGCAGTTTTATCATGTGTATATTTGTATAACCTCCACCATCAAGTTCATTTTAATTATAATCTATTATACATTTAATTTATGATTATTAGTATTTTGGTGTGTATTGTATTGTTTCTGAAATAAAACCGAAGCACAGAAGAGAATCAAAAGAATTAATATTACAGAATTTATTCTTAAAACTTATAAATTTCAGTTTCAAAATTTCTTCTATGCATATTAGAGAATACTTCTAATTGATTTTGGAGAGAGGGGAGGAGAGAGGGGGGAAGAGAGAGAGAGAAAAAGAGGAGGGAGAAAGAGAAGAGGGAGAAAGATGTCAATTGGTTGTTTCACTTATTTATGCGTTCATTGGTTGATTCTTTTATGTGCCTCAGACAGAGAACTGAACCCACAACATTTGGTGTATCGGGATGATGCTCTAACCAGCTGACCTACTTGGCCAAGACTTGGAGAAAGCTTTTTGAATATAAGTACAGATAAATGATTATTTAAAGTGTTATATGTTTTCGCCCTGGCTGGTTAGCTCAACTGGTTTGAGCATTGTCCCGATATACCAAGATTGCAGTTTTGGTCCTGGGTCAGGACACGTATAAGAATCAACCAGTATTAACCAAAGCATGCATGAATGAGTAGTACAAGAAATCAGTGTTTCTCTCTCTCTCTCCCTCTCTCTGTCTCTCTCTAAAAAAAAAAAAAAAAAACCCAAAACAAAAAGTTTTATGTGTCTTATCCTCCCATAAATTTCCATGCTCTGTTTTTGAATGTATAAAAAACGAATGGTCAGTATTTGTTTTATGCTAAAGCTTTGTATTCTTTATCATGTTTTGTTCGAATTGGTATAGACTCTTATACCAAAATGACATGTTTTGTGCTGTGGTGCCTGTTGTATATATTACTTATATGCCGATAAGCAAGTTGTTTAAAGTTGGACTTTGAGATCCTTAGTTCAACTCCTCTCCATTCCTGACCTTTCCCAGCCCCTTATTATTTTGGGGGTGGAAGGACGGTGGTAGTGGTGCTGCGAGGCCATTGTTGTGTGATGCATGCTGTGTGGTGAGAACACTTTGCAACATGCCCTTATGATTTGTTTTTCATCATTTGTTTTATTTTTACACTTTGCTTTTTACACTGAATGAGACAGCTACTAGCCGGGATGATAGCAGAGCCTGCTTTTCTCTCTGAGTATACTATCTTTGCTTTGGATTCCTCCAAACAGCCTAAAACACAGACTGACAGTGTGGTGAGTCCTTCCACCGCTTTCTGCATTCCCTCTGTGGGGAAGCTAAGTAATTCAGTAATTCAGTAATTCTAGAAGCAGATCTTATGTTGCTTGTCACTTACCATCTCTCAAAGCATCGTCGGTGCACTGTTGCTAACCCTGCTTTAAAAAATAAGAGTAAATGGCTGAATTCTGATGGCTGGTGTGTTTTCTGATAACTCTTTAACAGCAACAGAATAACACTTTTCATTAATGTAGTGAAGATTGCCTTCACTTGATTAAAGTTTTTTTCCTAGGGAATGTTTGTTCATTGACTAAAAAGGTATGCATTGTTAGAAAACGCTGGTAGGAGGCCAAGAATATTTTGAGATGTGACACATTTTTAGGGGGAAAAATGCATTTGTGTAAATCCATAATTAAATAACATTTAGTAGGTAGGTTGATTTTATGGTAACAAATACTTGCATCTATCCAGTCAGGACCTGTGTGTGCTTTTAAATTAAATGCACTTTAGAAGAGTTTTCCTGTATCTAGGAATTGCCTCCAGGACAAAGTATTGATGACTGTTGAGCATTGACTTGTATTGAGCTAGTCCTTTAGGCTTCTGTGTGGGAGAAAGCCTTCAGAAGTCTTTCACTGAAGGAAGTAATTGTGTAGGATTTAATAAGCATTTACTGAGCCTCTACTATCAATCCTCAAGATCTTAGGTCCTGGGACCAAGACGAAAATGCAAGGTTTTCTGTTCTCCGAGATTTTATAAGTTAATATGTAGATAAAATATCAACATACTAGTACACTTACAGTACACAGGAGTTAAGGCTTAATAGAAGAAAATACAGATGTAGGGAATGTGTTAGTCCTTCAGGCAAATCATATAAATGTTATTTAAAAAGGGCATGTATTGGACAGAAATAGAGAAGGCATTACAGGTAATGACAAAATCTCTAATTTTGCTTCTAAAGATTCCTAATTTAAATTTCAGGGAAACATAGGCCAATACTTCCCTTAGTTGTCTTCCTTTTATTTAGATATATGGTATAGCATATAAACTGAAATATTATTACACAGGGAGGAAAGGTTTTTGAATGTTATGCTGTGTTTGATAGGGTGATATTTCAAGCAATTGTAGAATAGCTTTTTTGGTATGGACTACAATCATGTGTCAAGTAATTTACTTAAAATAGAATATGGACTCTCTTGCCACTATTTCCTCTAACCTATATATCTTATGGAGTTCTTTCATTTCTTTTCTGCATAATTTAACTATTGCTTTTCACTGTACTAACTGGCTGAGAAATTGGTTGATTCCTATAAAATGTTTTTTATTTTATAGTTTATAGTATATTTTTAGGGCTAGAAAACATTACTTACGATGTTATACAAATATATGCCATGTGTACAACTTTTAATTCTTTGAAATGGCAGAGAACAGGAAGATAAATGTTAATTACTAAGTTCTTCCAACCTTTCTCTCCTGTCTAAATTTAAGAAAATGTCTTGGACTAATAAAGTTTGATAACTTTTTACATTAGAGGTAGAAGATATTTATATGTTTATTAGGGAAAAATTTAAACATATTACAAAAGTGGAAATAGTAACAATAGTGGTGTAAGAATTCTTTTCCTCCTATAGTATCTATTACCAGTGTCAACAATGAACTCATGCCCATCTTATTAGGATCGCTTTCCACTTCCCTAACCATACCATTACCAGCCTCTCCATACATGTAACTTCTCCCCACCTCATCCCCACTGGATTATTTGAAGCAAATTTCAGAACTGTATTGCATCTAAATATTTTGATATCTATTTCTAAAAGATAAAGACAAAATATAGACTCACTATACATTTATCATACCTAAAAATTAACTATTTCTTAGTATCAAATACCTACTGAGAGTTCAAAAATTTGAGAACACTTTTGCAAAGCTGTGTGCCTTCACTTATATTTTAGAATAAGTAAGGTCAGATATTTGACCTTTTCTTGGTCAGATGTAGAATTGTAGGGGAAATGTGCTATTTAAAGACCAAGTTACTGAAACATACTGGTAGTGGCTGGTGTTTGGTCAAATGCTTTTGTTAAAAGAATTGAAATTATTTTTATCACTATCTATTTCTAAAGCTGTAATTTCAGTTAGCTTAGTGTATTATGAATGCAATATAGAGTTTTGAATATCAAAGAATCTCATCCATTATCATAGAACCTATGCTACTATGATGTAATCAGCAGAATGTTGCTTAATTTGGAGCATTTATCATATGAAAAGGATAAAATTAGAACATTCACATGTAGAATAAGATTATTTTTAATTATAAGTTTTTCTGAAAATTCTCACAATATCATTTATACTGTTGGCTTCAAATGAATGAGGCATTTGTATTTCTTGTTGCCAAGATACTTTTCAGAGCTTAGCCCAAATAACTTTAATTTGAATATTCTTTTATTATAGGAAACTATTGATATTATTTCTTTTTCTGGATAGATTTCTGTCTGAATGAGTTTAGCTAATTGAAACTCTTATGCTAATTTTGTTGTGTGGGGGGGAACTGGGGACATTATAATGGGAAAGGTATGTGATTAGCTTGAAATAAGTTTTGCTACATACTAATCTTTGCTATTTAGTTATATATATTGCAGCAAAATGAATTTTCTAAAATACTTAACCATACTAGTTTTGCCTTGCATGACGACATTCTAATAAATGAACAATTACTAATTTTGTTTGATAAATGTACCTAACAGGGCTTGGTACTTGACCTTTGTTCCTAACAGTTTTAAAACTTTAGTCTTTTTTTTTTCCTTTTCTTTACAATGTCTCTTTGTTCTTTTTAGAATGTATCTCTCCAAGCCACAAAATCTCCGGACAGTATTAATGGAAGTGAACTGGTGACTCCTCAGGTATGTTATTTATTTTATTTAAAAAAATGGCAAATCCTTTCAGAGCGTTGGTCAATTTATATTAGTAGCATTTGACTTTACATTTTAACAGTGATGTCCAAACATATGATACAATATGTGGGGTAAATCCAGGTTTGTTGATGGTTTCCTGGAAAAAAATGTAAGTGATTTTTATATATACATCAGTCATATAAGATTCTATTTTAACTCATTTAAAAAATTAATGGTGGTAAAGAGAAAATGTTTTGAAAAAAGAAATCTGACTTTATAGTTGTAAAGAAAATAGAGAAAGTCATATTGAAAGATACGTCACATTATATAATTTGAAAGGGGATTATGAAAGAAATGAAATTTATTTTAAAGATTGCTCTTAAATGTGCGAATACAGAGAATTTAGATTATCTTTGAGACTCAAAAGTTATTTAGAGATTGGGGCTAAGTGACATTTTTTTGACTCCTTCCAAAAAAGAAAGAAAACATTTATGAAAAACAATGATGATGGCAGTGTCTGAAATGAACATTTGTTAAGTTTGGCTTTAGTGACGATGATTATCATTGACCTGGCTATTCTCAGGAGTCTCTTTTGTAGGGAAATAACATTTCTAATTTTGTGAATCTGGAGCATGTATGTATACGATTTATGACCTAAGTGATTTATGAACTGAATTATGTAGACTAAACGTTCTAAAGTATTGTCTAGCCAATGTATAAATTACAGCTCCCCAAACTCCATGAAAAGGTCACCTGTGAGCTGAGATCCTTTGGGGAGGCTGATAAGGTTCCGGCCATAATCTGAGTCCCTGGGCCTGAGGACTCTGGCCTTGAGCAGCACCCCCAATAAATCCCGAGTCTCCTACAAATACGTCATTCTCTTTAGTGCCATAAGGTAAGGGTAAAGGTTGAGAGGCACCAATCTACATATTTCCGGTGTATAATATGATACCGGACAGATCCAATTATCTTTAAGGAATATTATTAAAGAATATTTTTTTGGAATACTTTTTTCCTTCTCTTATAGGATAGTCGAAAAAGACTAAATACAGTTACAACTGCAAAAAGTAAATTGAAAGATAACCATTTGTGAGAGACTTAAGTTTTAATTAAGTTAAATAATGAACATGGGTGATATTCAGGAAGTAAGGCTTACTAAAGGCTTTGAACTTTTTTAAAAAAAACAACAAATATTTCCCTAAAAAAATAAGATAGCATTTACTGGGTATTTACTCTGTGCCAGGCATTATTAACCATTATATCTATATATGATCTCATTTAATTCTCATAATGAGATGTTTTCACTTAGAGTCTATTTACCTTTAAACAAATTTCTGACAAATTGGGTATGGTTGTTAGAAAATTAGGAACAGTGTATGTGGATGAAGGAGGTAGAATGCTTATTATAGTTGGGCATCTTGAGAGCAGAAAAAAAAAAATCAGAGTTTATACAAAGCTAGAAGAGATGGTAAAAACAAGCCCAGGAGTTCATAAGGCATAGCTGTCTATGACCCTCTTAATACTGGGTAGGACATCTTATGTAAATTAATAATTTTGGCACACAGCATAATAATTGTGGCATGGACATCATTTTAAATGTCTACTCATTGTCCTTATTTAAGAAGGCAGAAAAGTGTGTAATTTAGAAAAATTTCTATTAAATACCATTAAATTTTAAATTGTTTAATTCAGTTTATAATACTCAGCTAATGAAATTGATTCTTCATTTATCTCCAAAAGAGAATGTGACGAGCTGATCTTTTACTTCAAATAGACTTATAAAGCTCAGTTCTTTGAAAATAATTAGTACCTGCCACCACACAATAGAGAAAATACATTTTTACAAAACCATAGATAATATTTGAGCACTTATCTGAGAAGCTATAAAGTGATTTTATTGAATCATAGTGTTAGTATTTTAGCAGTCTAGGAGGCATCTAGGATTTAGCATTACTCACTTATATAGATGAGATATCAGGCATGAAATTTTAAATTATTTTTCCAACGACCAGTGGCTAGTTACTGATAATATTATGGAATTATCATTGCTAGACACAAAACATCACTCTAGCTATATTTTTTACCATGTATTGCCCCATTTGATTTTGTATGCTATTAAAACAGAATGAGAACTGAATTGATTACATTCAGTAGAGCAAAATGCAGGGATTTAAATGTCACTTTTCATATATTATTTTTTTAATTATTGGGAAAATTCTTTTGATAACCATGTATGAATTTTTAAATATAAAATAAATTATAGTGTTAAAGTTGCATTTTAAATTAGTTGCTGTTTTTTTGAACACTGCCCTTTTATTTTTCAATAGCTAATTCTGAAAATTTTCAAACATATATGATTTGGAAGAACTTTAAAGTGAATAGCTATATACCATCCACCTAGATTTTTAAAATTTTTTTTGTTTTGTTCCTCCACCTAGGTTTTATTATTTTATTATTATAAGTACTTCACTGTACTTATTTTATCACAAACCAATCTATGTATACATGCCTCTATCTGTCTCTCAAAATTACTTTTTGTTTTTAAGAGATGGAGTGCTATTTATTAATTAATTAATTTATTTGTAGTTGTTATATATTTCAGGTATATAATATGGTGATTCAACACTTATATACCTTATAATGTGATCACCACACTAAGTCTAATAATCATCTGTCACAGTACAAACTTATCACAATATTATTATTATTATTTTTAAATTTACTTTTAGTAAGAGAAAATGACCAAATGTAATACATACATGTGTATGAGAATCCACATACATGAGAGAGCCCAAGACCTCACATGCAGGTTTGGAGATAGAAAGGAAACATGGGCATATAAGACATCCTGAGCTAGGAATGAGGTCGGGAGCCATGGAGGCTTCCAAAGGTCGTTGCAGGATGAGAAGAAGAGAAAACGCTTGGTAAACCAGAGTTTATCCTGCCCTATGGGTAGGTCAGAAGAGGTTATCTGATAATCTCTTATGGGCAAGACCCCTAATTCTAGTTCTTCTAGAGAGTTAAGGGAGCGGTACAGTTTTCTCTTGGGCCTGCTGTTAAAGTTCCTTTAGCTCAGAACAGTCGGCCTACCACAGAGCCACAGGCATATCTTGGGATGACTCGTTCTGAATCCGCAGAGCTCCGTTCCCTCTTCTGAAACGTCCCTGGAGTTGGGTTGGTAAATTGTTATGTATCTCATTAAACCAGTCTCAGTCTTGAGAAAAGTTCAGATCATTTAAACTATTGTGTCCAATATTATTGACTCTATTCCCCTTCCCCTTTTCCACCCGTCTTCCCACCTCTCCCCTTCTTGCAACCGTCAGACTGGTGACAGTGTAACAGGGGCAGATTTGTAGGGAAGAGATTTGAGACAAGAGAACAGAAGGCTTCCTTCTTTCTTACAGATGTGCAGACTGAAAGGAAGTGACTTAGTGAAGGTCATTCCACTGCCCGGTGACACACCTGGGACCTACACCCCAGTCCTCTGATTCCAGGTCCAGCACTTTTTCAGAAATAACCAGGTGTCTCTTATTTTTCAGAAAACAATGTATTATGTTAAATGTCAGGGATATTAATTGAATATGTTAGAGCTTTTAATAGGTTATTGCTGGTGATAGGGAATAATCGAACGTGTATTTTTAACCCACATATCGTGTGGTTTTTGGTTACAGTCAGGTGACACACAGACTTTTGCGCAGAAACTCCAGCTACGGGTGCCTTCCATGGAGTCTTTGTTTCGAAGTCCAATAAAGGAATCTCTATTCCGATCTTCTTCGAAAGAGTCCTTGGTCCGAACGTCTTCCAGAGAATCCCTGAATCGACTTGACCTAGACCTGTCTGCTGCCACCTTTGACCCACCCTCTGATATGGAGAGCGAGGCGGAAGATTCGCAAGGGAACTTCGACAGCCTCAACAAAGACCAGTTGATTCAGTGGCTGCGAAGAATGGAGCGAAGGTTGAATAGCTACAAAGGGAAATATTCTGAGGTAGGAGCATGCCTTTTCCGCCTACAGGAAAATTCCTTCCCCTTGTTCTCTAATTCATGGTACCGTGTGCCTTTTATACCTGTGGTTGGCAAAACTCAGTTCCTTAGATATGCTGGCCGCTAATGCTGGGTAATCCTGGCGATAGCTAGTTAAAGACTTCCAGTGTTTCAGGTCTTCTGTGGCGAGGCCCTTGGTAAAGTTTTAGAGCCTTCTGGTTCTCACACTCTTCCTTTCTGCTTGGACACCCAGGGCAGAGTTCGTCATCTTTCCTCCTCACATCCTGTCCCTTGTTCATCTCAGTGCTGTGGCTGCAACCTCACCTCTTCTGCTAATCAGATATTCATTATTACAGACCCCAATTATGTGTTTTTTTTTAATATATTTCATTGATTTTTTACAGAGAGGAAGGGAGAGGGATAGAGAGTTAGAAACATCGATGAGAGAGACATCGATCAGCCACCTCCTGCACACCCCCTACTGGGGATGTGCCCGCAACCAAGATACATGCCCCTGTCTGGAATCGAACCTGGGACCTTTCAGTCCTCAGGCCAACGCTCTTATCCACTGAGCCAAACCAGTTTTGGCTGTTTTTTTTTTTTTTTTTTAAATATATATTTTATTGATTTTTTACAGAGAGGAAGGGAGAGGGATAGAAAGTCAGAAACATCGATGAGAGAGAGACATCAATCAGCTGCCTCTTTCACGCCCTCCCCACTGGGGATGTGCCCATAACCAAGGTCTGCAGACCGACGCTCTAACCACTGAGGAAAACCGGTTTCGGTCAATTATGTTTTAAGTAGTTTGATTTTCTGACACATTTGTTTCACTCTCATTGGACCTGCATGTAAATTTTGCCTCAAATGAGTCTTTTAACTTCTGTCCTCCTGAGGAGGACACTCTCTGGTCTCAGTGAGGAAGTAGTGCTGCCCATCTCTCTCTTCAGCATCTGCCTTCAGGGTGAATTGTATTAGTTCTCCCCATCTTGTGTAGTTGAAACTATGTTTCTTTAGGAAAACCTTTCTACAGTAAATTGCCTATGGCTTATTATATATATTTTTCCAATGCCTAACAGTTTATTGTCTTATCAGTTCATAAATCAGCCCTGTAGTTAATTTAACTAATGAACATAAAATTCAAAGTTAGTATGTAAAGTTAGCCATAACTTCTATATCCAATTATGGCTACAATATGGGTAGTTTTACCCTGCAGCCAAAAAGAACAAAAAACCCTAGGTAAAATATATAGTCTTTTTTTTAAACTATAGAATACCGGCAAACTATGAAGGAATTATTAGGCTAAAAGCTTTAGGCTGGCTGGAACCAGAGATATAAATAGGGCAGGAAAGCCATGTATCTCAGGGGGCACTTGTGAAATCAGGCAACTTTTTCCTTTAAAATTTATTTTTTATTTCTAACGAAGTTAATAATGGTCTTGGTTTTTGTTTGTTTAAATTTATATTATTTCCACTAGCTTTTTCATGGCTTTTAAGTTTGAAGCTGGGGCAACAGTAAATTAATATTTAAGTGTGTAAGACACTCTGCATTTTATATTATGGTGCCATTTAATTTTGCATCATCTCTGTGAAGTAGATGTCAATGAACTCTCGTTTGTAGAATAGGGGTTAGAGACGCATAGAGCCTTAATCATAGAGATTAAGTAACTTGCTTAAGGTCACATAGATAGCAGCTGACAGAGTCCTATTTGATTCTATGTCTTTCTGGTTCTTCTGATGTTTGTGCTACCTCAGAGTTATGCAACTCATTAGGGAAAAGCCCATAGACTTTGTCTTTACCTTTCCTTCCCTGTCTGGTCTTAAGGTAATAAGAAAGGAGGGTCCTAGTCTTAGATAGAATTTTGTGTGTTCTTTTGTATTCATAATCTCTGTTGCCGATGCTTTCTGCCTCTTCACTCAGTATTTCTGTAGAGGCATTTAGGGGCACAGAGCAGCCTCCCGAGGAAAGTGACAAGGCTCAGAATAGGGGAGTTCTTTCTCCTAAAGCTGCAGCCTCGCTCTTCAGCCTCGCGCTTCTAAAAGTAAGATCTAAATCGGGACCATGTGTAAGTTTATAGCAAGCATGTCAAACTCAAGGGCTCACATGGGCCAAATAAACGAGGCATGCAGCCTGTGGGCTGTGAGTTTGACATGCTTGGTTTACAGGTTTAAAAGATTTGTCCATATGTAATTTCACCAAGTTGTGCTAGAATGTTTAAATATCATAGATTATGTGGTCATACATTTCTTTAGGAACCAGTTTTCAGCTGTTTGGTTCTGAGTTCTTTTCATCAGATTTTTACACAGCCATGGCCACAGGTCCTATAACCAAAAGGAACTTTTAGAGATCAGTGGTCAAGCAAAAATCACCTGGAGAGCTTGTTAGAACACACATTCCTGTGTTTCTTTGCTCTTCCTCCCCCAATTCCCGTTCAGTTAGTTTGGGGTAGGGCCTAAGACTTGCAGTTTCTAGCAAGCTCCCAGGAGATGCTGTTGCTGATGGTACTGGTCTATGACTATTGTTTGAGCTGTCTTCTGCCTTTAGGTGAGTTAGTTCTAATTCCCACCTATGCATTAGGGCCTGATATTTGAAGAAGTACATGTCTAAGGTGAAGTCAAAAGGATATCTAATATCTTTCTTCATAGAATTGATTCTCCTTTTATTTTTTAGAACTATATTTCCTATGTTATTTAGTTTGGCTGTATATACATCTAACTAGGTTCAATTGTTATATAAAAGAATTATTATTTTCTTTTTTGGACTTATAACAAGATGCTTTAGTGGAGTTTAGAATAACTAATGCCATTTATTTAGGAATAACATGTTATTGATGACTTTTTCTTTATTTTAGCTTGTAACAGCTTATCAGACTGTTCAGAGAGAGAAGAAAAAGCTACAAGTAAGTGATTTGTTGGCTATGATATTGTTTCATACATAATGTTAAAATTAGAAGGGATCTCATAGTAAAATAGCTCTATCCTCACTTGTAATAATCATATGATTAAAGTATTTAATCTGCTTTACTATTACTGGAGATTTGATAAAAAGAAAGAGGGAAGGATCTCAGAGATCTTACATGGTAGGGATGGGTGTCTTTCAGTTTCTGATCCCTAAAGTGCTTCAGAGGTTTCACTTTAAGGCATGTTTTGCTCTTTTAGACAAGTTTCCTAGTGTTTTAGTTTGCAGGTTGCATCTTTTTAAATCTTTGTTTTAGATATGTTTTTATTGATTTTAGAGTGAGAGGAAAAGAGAGGGGGAGAGAGAAACATAGATTGGCTGCCTCCTACATGCCCCCTACTAGGAATCATGTGCCTTGACTGGGAATTGAACTATGATCTCCTAGTTCATAGATTGACGCTCAACCACTGAGCCACACCATCTGGGGGGAGAGTGGTTCTGATTTAATTCATTGTATTATTAATATTACATAAATTCATTCTCGAAAGGTCATCTTATTCCCACATTCGGTGAGTTCCTTGCTTGTGTTTCTATGAATTGTCTATGGATTTTTATTTTTAGGTGTATGTATTTCTACCACTAAGTGGCGGTAGAGAGCGGTGGTTGCATAGTACAGTGTTAGAGATAAAACGCAGGAACTTTTGCCTTTTTTTCTATATCTCTGTATATGCCTATATTGGCATGCCTAGAAACCTCTTTATTAAATTGACAAACATCCTTTCAGTAGACCCAATGTAATTAAAACAGCACTATTATCAGTACTGTTCATACTACCTAACATTTATTTAGCTCGTTCTGGGTGCCAGGCATTATGGTGTATTTAGTCCTTAAACCTCTCCTGTGAGGAAATTGAGGAATAACAATTTGTTTATTGTTTCACAGCTTGTAAGCGATAGGGAGGAGAGCTGGGATCCCTTCCTGGTAGTTAGAAGGCAGAGCGGGTGCTTGTAAATAATGTACTGCAAATCTCTCAGCACTGAAATTTCCTGCATTTAAAAACTTTATATTATACCAAATAAAACCTGTGTTCATGGCTTTATGGGAAAAAGCCTTTGGTTTTTATTTTAGTCCCTTACCAGGCCCCACAAATACAACCCGGTCATACTCTTAGGACCATATAAGCAAACCATTTGCCTATCTGTATCTCTATTTTTTGTTGTTATTAATCTACACAGACCAGTGACACTCCAAATTACCCCATTTCTTTACATCTCTATATATTGTGCAAGAATATATAGTTTGTTTCCATAGACCATAACTTTTCAGGTTTAATTTTCAATTTAGTGAAAAGCACTTGTCTCCTGTCCTCTCCCTTTCCACCCTTGCAGGAAAGAATGAATTACTTCCTCTTTCATTATTGCTCTCTTAGCTTCCTGAGTTTTATATATGATTACTAATTTAGCAATCTACAGATCTCTTTGTGGTTTTCTCCTGGATCTTTCTTTTTTAATGTTTTTAATATGGATTTTTAGAGAGAGGGGAAGAGAGAGGGGTAGATGGATAGAAACATAAATGAGAGAGAAACATCATTGATCAGTTGCCTCCTGCATGCCCCATACTAGGGATTGAGTCCAAAACCTGGGCATGTGCCCTGACTGGGAATTGAACTGGTTACCTCTTGGTTCATGCATCAGTGCTCAACTGCTGAGCCACACTGGCCAGGCTTTTCCTTTTTTATTTTATAAGAGTTTTTAAATTATAAAAAAAAACCCTTTTAAACCGATTGGGAATTGACCAATCATTGTACCACTAGAGGGTACAATGAAATAAATTGAATTGCATTGGAAATTTGATTTAATTTAAACAACTTTTTTTTATTTTTAAAATTAACATATAGTAGAATTGACTTTTGTGGTTTGCATGTGATTTATGTAATCACTACCGTAGCCAGATACAGAACAGTTCTTTTGCATCATGATTTAACTTTTTAAGATTTTCAACACGGTTATATCCTTAAAGATTTTCAGTCCTGTTCTCTATCCTCACGTTATTTATGGATAAACAGTTGTAATATTGTAAAAATAATTCTTTGCCCTGATTGGTTTGGCTCAGTGGATGGAGCATTGGCCTGTGGACTCAAGGGTCCCAGGTTCAGTTCCGGTCAAGGGCATGTACCTTGGTTGCAGGCACATTCCCAGTAGGGAGTGTGCAGGAGGCAGCTGATCCATGCTTCTCTTTCATCGATGTTTCTAATTCTTTATCTCTCTCCCTTCCTCTCTGTAAAAAAAAGTCAATATAATATATGTAAAAAATAATTCTTTTGCATTTGCTTTATATTACTATGTCATGCAGTTGTTTAACCCAACTTTATTTTTTTATTTTTAATTAAAGGGTATATTAAGTCAGAGCCAGGATAAAGCACTTCGGAGAATTTCTGAATTAAGAGAGGTAAGTTATAGTGATTAGTACTTTGAGAATAGTAATTAAATCTCTTGTTTTTTATCAGAACTATTGTACATGCTGGGATAGTTTTATATGTACTTCAGTACCCATAGCAATAACTAACTAACCCAAGCTACAAAATCAGGGGGCCAATTCTTACAGTTTTTATTTGCGTGGTTTTCCTCAATATAGAGTGTCTCCCCAAAATGTATACATACTTTTTAAAAAATATTTTTTTTATTGTTTAAAATATTACATAAAGTAGTACATATAGCTCCTTTTTGCCCTCATTAATCTTCCCCTAGCCTCCCCTACTCCCTGTTGCATATCCTCATCTCTCCCCGCCACCCCAGTGTCTTGTGTCCATTGGTGTGGTCATATGCATGCATACAAGTCCTTTGGTTGATCTACTTCCCTCCCTCCCCAACACTCCCCAGTTTTCCTGCTGTAATTTGACAGTCTTTTTGGTGCTTTACTGCCTCTGTATCTATCTTTTTATTAATCAGGTTATGATGTTCTTTATTTTTTATAAATGAGTGAGATCATGTAGTATTTTTCTTTCATTGCCTGGCTTATTTCACTTAACATAGTACTCTCCAGGTCCATCCATGCTGCTGCAAATGGTAAAAATTCCTTCTTTGTTATTTTTTTAAAGATTAAAAAAAATTTTTTTTTAATTGATTTTTTTTACAGAGAGGAAGGGAGAGGGATAGAGAGCTTAAAACATCGATGAGAGAGAAACACTGACTAGCTGCCTCCTACACCCCCCCTCCCACTGGGGATGTGCCTGCAACCAAAGTACATGCCCTTGACTGGAATCAAACCCAGGACCCCTCAGTCTGCAGGCTGATGCTGTATCTACTGAGCCAAACCAATCAGGGCTCCTTCTTTTTTATAGCAGTGTAGTATTCCATTTTGTAGATGTACCATAGTTTTCTAATCTACTCTTCTGCTGATGGGCGTTTAGGCTGTTTCCAAATCTTAACTATGGTGAATTGTGCCGCTATGAACATAGGGGTGCATATATTCTTTCTGATTGGTGTTCTTTCTTTCTATCTGCTCTGGGACAAGGCTCGAGACACGTCTGTCTATTCCACCGCCATTTTATTTTTCCTCTTCAAAATATTTAAAAAAAGCTATCATATGACTCGACAATTCCAGTTCTAGGTATTTATCTCAGTTGTAGGGTCAATCCTGAAAGGAACTCATGTAGGAGGCAAACGAATGATGGATGTGTTTCTTTCACATTGATGTTTCTCTCTTTTTCTGTATATACACATTGAGTAATTACACTGAGTGGCCAGATTATTATCTCTGAACACATAATAATCTGGCCACTCAATGTATTTATATCTATCTATCTACACACACACACACACACACACACACACACACACACACACGCAGTGTTAAAATACATTTCATTTTCAAAATTGAGCTATCAGCTGTTAAAGTGTGTATACATTTTTTGTTGCAGCCTGTATGTTGTTGGTGGAATTAGTGAAATAGGAGTCTTAACAATAGAATATCATTTACCTGCATGAATAGTCAGTGGCAACTTTCAAGGCTAAACTGTCCCTTCTGTTAGCTGTTTTTGGCTTCTTTTTGTCTTTCCTAACCAACAGTCTTTTTGATAAAGTAAAATAAACATTTTGTTTATTGTAATTTTGGGGGATAATTTTTATAGTGACATATTAGAATTCAGGCAAATGTTATTTGACATAATGCTTTACTAATTTCTGCTTCTGTCCTGTCTTGAAAAAGATGGACAATAATGACTTATATTGGTTGGAGAATAGCATTCTGTATCTCTGCTACATCACTTATGAATATTTTAAAATCTTTTAATTATAAAATAAAACAGATATAGAAAATCATGCTAAAAATATATATAGCTTATGTGTACAGTATATGGTGAACATTATTATAATCACCAGCAAGGTCAAGACATAGAATGTTGCCAGTTACTTCAAAAATGCCTCACTGTTTCCTAACCCAGTCAGTTTCCTTTCTTTCTTCAAAAGTAACTATTATCCTGTTTTTTTATTGTACTTTATGTGTCTCTCTGTTTTATCACCATGTGTCTCTTAGACACTATAGTCTTGTCCAGTTAAAAATATTATGTATATATTTTAATCTTCAACTGACGAGGAAGGATATTTTTTCCATTGATTTTTAGAGAGAGTGGAAGGGAGCAGGAGAGACAGAGAGAGAGAGAAAGAAAAAAACAAAACATCTATGTGAGAGAGATATTGATTGGTTGTCTCCCATACATGCCTTGACAGGGGTCCGGGGATTGAGCCTGCACCTGAGGTAAATGACCTTGACTGGAACTGAATCTGAGATCCTTCAGTCTGAGGGCTAACACTCTAACCACTGACTGAAACCGGCTAGGGTCCAGGGCGCATTTTTGATATATTTTTAAAGTCTCATTCCTGCATCCCCTTTTTTTCTTTATTGTTCATCTATTGAAGAATCTACTGATAAATTAGAACATTTAGAACTACTCATTTGTCTTACCCTAGCGTTATAAATGAACAGTCTTGGAATAGCAATACTAATATACCAACATGAATTATGTTACTGAAATTAGTTAAATACATTTTTATATGTTATTCCCATTCCACCATTTAAAAAACTCTTTTCCCATATCTACCTATATAGTTAGGTCATAAGCCATTATGTGTATATTCTTTCCTTACTAACCCTTGTGGTATCTATACTAATAAAAGCCTTGGGGGTGATCAGATCATCAGGGGAGGGCAGTTGGGGGCAATCAGACCAGCAGGGGAGCAGTTAGGAGGCAATCAGGCAGGCAGGCAGGTGAGTGGTTAGGAGGCAGCGGTCTGGGATTGTAAGAGGGATGTCTGACTACCAGTTACAGGATTGGGCCTAAATCAACAGTTGGACATCCACCAAGGGGTCCCAGATTGGAAAAGGTGCAGACCAGGCTGAGGGACACCTCCCACCCCCCACCCCCCGCCCTGTACACAAATTTTGTGCACTGAACCACTAGTATTTAATATTTGCCAAAGAGGTTATCCTATGTTCTCTTACTTGTCCCAGCCTCTCCACTGCATGCCCTAATCCTCATGCATGCTTTTCTGTAGTATTTTACTGATTTAGACAGACCAAAATTAGTACAATACTTTTATTTTGCTATATTAAGGTATTCAGAAAGTATTTTTTAGTGTTTTATTCTTCCCCTTGTGGTTATGACTATATATATAAATAGAGTTCATGAACATCTCTCCTAGTATTTTCTGGAGAACAAACAAAACAAAACAACCAATCTATATAGGCAAATATTATATTAATACCTAGCATGTTAGGTGTTTTTAATGAATAAGATAAAGAAGTGAAAAGGTAAGTAGAAAGTTTAAGGCCAGTTAAATGAGGAATAAATGAAGACATTATCTTAGATGTCTCCTCCTTTCTCTGTTCTTCTCTCTGTGTATGTCATGTACTTTTCCAGGCTCATCCGAATACTATTCGTTGTAAGCAGTTGCTTTTCTCAAAGCTGACTTCAGGGAAAGAAAGTTCATTTTTTTTCATCTGAAATCACTTTGGAGCATAATGGGTAACATAGGACTGAGATAAATATAGTGAAACAATTAAAGTATTTGATACATTCCACTCATCAAAATTTCTTTGTAAGAAGCTAATCAGAAAAGACTTTGCAAAACTTAACACATATATGTAAATGTTAAACCCAAGGTATGCCAAAATAGTCAGTAGCAGAATATTGTTTTAGTTTTCATATTTAGTAACATTATAGCCGATTTTAATTTTGTTAAAAAGTTTAATTATACTTCAGTATCTTAATTCTTGTGATTTGGACAGGTTAGTTTAAGCAGTTCACTGAAGGGAGCATTATTGACTTTATTCAATGGCAGATAAACTAATGATGGATGTTTTAAAATCATTACTGATTTAAGCTTAAACTGGAAATATTGTTTATTTAGATTTCTGAAAGAGTTACTTTCCTTCTATAGGCTTACACTTTAACAAAATAGTTTGAGTGATTAAGGTTGATACATAAACTGTCAGATGATAGTAAATCTTGAACATTTTTTTAAATCTCTAAGTGGTTAACATGCAGATTTCCCTCCATGCTCACGCCTCTCTCCCCACATCCCCCCCAAGATACTGAATTTTAAGATTGGACTTTAGAATCAGTACTTGGCATTACTTTTTTTTTTTTTTAAAGAATATAGTCAAGTTGTTAGAATGTTTAAAAAAACAACAACATTCAAAATCTGAAAACTGTAGCATAAATTGAGGCATTTTTATGGGTTGTTGGGATGCGGGGTAACAAAGTCTGGTATCGTAATGCAGACGTTCCAGACTAAAGGACTGGCTTGTGAAAAGTCATAGGAGACAGTTCTTTCCAGGCTTGTGGGTTTCATGGGCTGGAAAATGATCTCCAGTTCTTTCCAGAAATGGCCATCAGGAGAATTGTCATAGGGCTGCTTTTATTTCTTCAACTGTGGACATTAAGAATAAGGAACCAGATTCTTCTGTTTTATTATTTCATAAAGGCTTTTTTAAAAGTAAAAAATTAGGAGGGACATATTTTTAGAATAAAGTACAGCTGTTTAAATAAAAGATTTGGATCTAAGAAAAAGTCTCTACATTGACCTCTGTTTCTTATTTCACCACGGATTCATGAAAACTTCATTCTGGACATGTTCTGGAAGACCATCCATCATTAGGAAACTACTACTGTGAGGGAAGGTCAAGCTCGGAGTCTTTAGTGAAAAAAACCAGTAAAGGAACTTAGAGATCTTGGGCGTTGTGGGCGTGACGGGGAATAGAGGACAGTTTGTGCTTCAGAGTTTTGAGAATTAGTAAACTTGAAACAGTGTAAGAAAAGATCTTTGCTTATAAGTCCTTGAAAATGTTGTTTGAAGAAAATTTTCTAGCAAACCTGAGGGATGGATCAGGTTAGAGGAAGACTTGAGGTAAGAAAAGTAGGATTCCCAGAAAAATATAGGTGTGCTTTGATGGAATATCTAAATTGTCCTAGAAGTTAGTTTCTAGCATGCCAGCGGAGTAAGTGTAAGGGAAAAGCACCGAGGACACAGGACTAAGCCCAGAGTGATAGAGGCCAACGGAATCAGGGGAGGGCAGAGAGGAAACTGGAAGAGACAGGAAGACACAAGAGCCTTAAAGCCATGGAGAGCAGGTACCTTGAGGAGATTATGTGATTGCTGTAGCACAGAGGTAAAGATCAATAGATTTAATTAGGAAGACTCATTAAGGACCTAAAGAAAGCAGCATTTTGAGTAGTAGTTTCAGGATTTTTTTTTTATTCTCAGTGATTTTTTTTTTTTATCCTTAATTCAGCAGTCCTTACAACTACAAAATATTATTCTTGGATCTTCATATTCTTGAAGGATCAAAATTTATTTGCTGGTATAAATATTAATGTTTTTTAAAATACTAATGTTTTAAATGCTGGTTATCTTTTAATTATTGTTGTCGATACCTTATCTTAAGAGGAATGCAAATCCAGATTATGTTTTTAAATCTTGAAAACTTCAAGTTTGTATTTTTTGTTTTATGCCACAAACTACCTATAAAATCCTTTATGTTTTAGGAGCTCCAAATGGACCAGCAAGCAAAGAAACATCTCCAGGAGGAGTTTGATGCATCTTTAGAGGAAAAAGATCAATATATCAGTGTTCTCCAGACTCAGGTAAGAAATTAAAAGTATGACATTTCTGGATAGAGCAAAATAAAAGGAGTTTTGATGGGATATATAATAGGTTCCAGATGTTTTTAAAAATAGGGTGTTTTTAAAACTCTTTGCTTTTCCTCAGTTACTTTTAAGGATAATTACTGATTTATTATAATTTGGCTAACTGTGATATATAATTAAAAGTAAGAAAAAAATCAACTGCATTGGGAGTAAACTTTTTATTTTAATTGTTTTCCTTGGTATTGCCAAAAGAGTATCTTTACTCTGTCCCCTCTGTTGTAAAGAAAATATTACTGGTATATTTTCTTTTGAATCATTTTTTTTTTCCTAATGAAGCACATTTTTCTTAGGTTTCTCTGCTGAAACAACGGCTACGGAATGGCCCGATGCATATTGATTTAACAAAACCAGTCCCTCAGATGGAACCACAGGCCGAAGGCGCCACTGAAGAAAACACAGAGAGTGATGCAGGGGCAGTAGGTGAGCTTCACCTTGTCACAACGTTGATTTAAAAATCAGAGGGGGTGTTGCCAGACTCCAGGAAATGAGCTATTCGACATGGGCCAAGGTAGAAGTAAAGTATTTTGATCCCAACATTTCCAGGAAGATGCAAGAGTTTTTGTTGTTTTTCTGTTCTTCGTTGTCATTCAGGAGAAAGTAATTGTTTTAAGACTTGACAATCTGTGAGTAGTAGCACTGCATTTTCATTTTAATTGAAATAAGTTTATTATCTTATACTTTTTTATTTTTTATATATTGATAGCAATAGTTTTCATATAAACGGGATAGTTCTACTCAAGATTAATGAATATGTAATTGTTTATAATTTTTTAAGTAATATTCCGTATAGTATATATTTCTGTATTCAAAGATGTCTGTTCTTGCCGTTATTTGCTATCTAACTGGAAAAGAGTAGTTAATTTTTTTTCTTAAAATCCTTTTATAATCCTTTCTACTCTTGGAGGCTTTGAGGTGCATATTCAATGAAATTTCTACTTTTTATTTACCAGCTCTTTGTTTCCAAGAGATTTATGATAAACTTTTGGTCTAGCCACAACCACAATAGCTGTCTGTCTGAGCAACCATCCCGTAAGGGGCCCTGAAATTCCCCTGAAGTGTGAAAACTTCACTCATAAATGTAAGGAAATGGAGAAAGGGGTACTTACCAGAACTCTTTTCTGGAAGAGATTAGAACACATTGGAAGGAATATTTAATTAATCCTTTTGGGATGGGAGCTAAGACAAAGGAAGTGTGCCTCTCTCTGTTGATCTGGTTTAGAGTAAACCAGAATATTGGGACAGTCCTGTGTACTACCAGAATTAACTCTCCCGAGAAAGCCCTCCTATTCCTCACTGACCGCCCCTGCCGTGCTGCTTTCTTGTTACTAGCTGGAGATGGAACCTCTGCTAACACACTGGAAACTCTTCAGCAAAGAGTTAAGCGCCAAGAGAACCTCCTGCAGCGCTGTAAGGACACAATTCAGTCACGTAAGGAACAGTGTACACTGTTAACCAGCGAGAAAGAAGCACTGCAGGAACAACTAGATGAGAGACTTCAAGAGCTAGAAAAGATTAAGGTAAAGAGCCAGCGAGTTTGGTTTCCCACAGCCCCTCAGACCAGAGGCACAGGCCCCAGCGCGGCCTTCTCCCTTCCCCCGTGGACAGCATGCGGAGGGCACCCACGTGCTCCGGGCTTCGTACCAGTGACAATACTTTGGAGACATCCTGTGTACTTTTCTTCTCGACTGTGAGAAGTATCCAAATTAGATAACCTGTTTAGAGTTCTCATATGAGGAGAAACTTTATTAGAGATGGAAATGAATTTTTAAAATTTTTAAAATTTTTAGGAGCTTCATATGGCTGAGAAGACTAAACTTATCACTCAATTACGTGATGCAAAGAACTTAATTGAACAGCTTGAACAAGATAAGGTAACACCATACTTATGATACTAAATTCACTTTTGGAAGCGATTGGAAGCATTCAGGCCTCTGCTTTCCAAAATTATTGCAGCTGCTTCCATGAAAAACATTTTTGTTTTAGTTTCTAGATTTATATAACTGCTAGCATTAGTTTTGTGTCATGTGAAGCTGATTCTCTGATTCCTGGATCTCAGTATTTTGATTTATAGATTAGAATAACTGTTGCAAGAGAAATTTAGAGTAATAACATGTTTCAGAGAAAAGTTATTTATAATTAAGGCATTGCTAAATGTGGATGATAAAAGTATTGTCTTTCAAATAAAAAGGAAACAGAATAATTTTTTAGATAAATTGCCTAAAACATAGAGAAGTTGTGAAGTATAATTAGCATAAATAGAAAGAGATTGGTAGTATAGAGTTGGAGCTGCAGCTGTAGCTATGGCAGCAATGCCAACTGAAAAGTTCATGGGCAAATAGTTTTGACTTAACTCTTTCAGTCCCAAGTTGTTGGGTCCTTTTTAAAAAGCTGCTCCCAGTTGGTTACACACCATCTTCTTTAATATGCTGCTTTATAGCTACAGTAGCTATGCAGTTAAGAACATGTCAGAGCCATTCTATTGAAATGTATTGGCAATCTTCATTCTATAGTATCATTTTGCTAGATTCTACTCTATAAAATGTATGAAGGCCCACTTTAAAAAAAAAGCCTTTTTATTATGAAAAACTTAAAACACTTACAGAAGTAGAAAGATTAATGTTATGGATTCCTACGAACCCATCATCCAGCTTCAACAGTTAACATTGCAAGGCTAATCTTATTTGTACTTCCCAACCCCCATTATCCTCAACTCTTTGGGACAAATCCAAGAAATCTTGTCATTTCTTTCACAACTATTTTAATGTATCTCAAAGGAAAGGACTCGTTTTTATAAAAATATAACCATATAATCATGATCACATTAAAAATTTAATTTCTTAATGCGGTTAACTAGTTTCAGATTTCTCTTTTGTCTCATACATTATTTTTCCATTTTTATGAATCAGGATTCAAATAAGATTCTTTCATTGCAAGTGATTGATATTGACTGTTAAAACCTCTTTTAATCTATAGGTTTTACTGCCCTCTTTCTCTCTTTTCTTTTCCTATTGTGACTTGGTATTTTGAAGAAACTGAAGGCCATGATTTTGTTTTGGAATTTTATATAATAATGCCTCAACTGGTTTTTATCTGTCTATTTAATCAGCCATCTGGAAGAGTCATACATTTTTTTCCTTTTTCTTTTATTTATTATTATTATTATTTTTTTAAATTGAATGAATCTTTATTGTTCAGGTTATTACAATTGTTCCTCTTTTTTCTGCCATAGCTCCCCTCCACCCGGTTCCCAATCCACCTTCTGCTCCTATCCCATCCCCCACACTGTCCTCATCCACAGATGTAAGATTTTTGTCCAGTCTCCTCCCCCATGCTCCACACCCCTTAACCCCGAGAATTGTCAGTCCACTCCCTTTCTATGCCCCTGATTCTATTACATTCACCAGTTTATTCTGTTCATCAGATTTTTTTATTAATTTGATTTTTAGATTCACTTGTTGATAGAATGTATTTGTTGTTCATAATTTTTATCTTTACCTTCTTCTTCTTCTTCCTCCTCTTATTAAAGAATACCTCTCACCATTTAATATAATACTGGTTTGGCAATGATGAACTCCTTTAGCTTTTTCTTATCTGTGAAGCTCTTTATCTGCCCTTCAATTCTGAATGATAGCTTTGTTGGGTAGAGTAATCTTGGTTGTAGGTTCTTGCTATTCATCACGTTGAATATTTCTTGCCACTCCCTTCTGGCCTGCTTAGTTTCTGTTGAGGAATCAGCTGACAATCGTATGGATGCTCCCTTGTAGGTAACTAACTGTTTTTCTCTTGCTGCTTTTAATATTCTCTCTTTGTCTTTTGCTCTTGGCATTTTAATTATGATGTTTCTCAGTGTCCCGTGGTAATCGATGTAAGCACCTCTTAGAGAAAGCCGCCCTCGAGTTCCGCCCACTGCCAGACAATCCAGTTTCTTTCCGAATGAGTCTGGGTCCCCGGGGTCTCGTTCAGAACTGGAGTTCAGTGCAGTCGGGAGCTTTTGTTTGCCTCCTGTTAGAGAAAGCCAGCTGTGCACTCAGTTGCCTGTCCTGTCTGTGCACACACCTCAGTACCTCTGCCTCCCACACTTCCTCTGAGTCTCAGTGTGCTTTTCTTTTTCCTGACAGTCCAGTTTCACCCTGTATGGGTCTGGATCTCCAGAGTCTTGCCCAGAACGAGTTCAGTGCAGTCGGAAGCTTTTGTCTCCTTCCCTCTTGAGAAAGCCAGCTTTGCACTCAGTTGCCTGTCCTCTCCGCGTGCGTGCCCCAGTACCTCTGCTTCCTGCAGTTCCTCTGAATCTCAGTGCTTTTCTCTTTCCTTCTAAATGTAGAATTTCCACTCAGCCAGCCTTCCTGGGTTCTGGATGATGTCCGTTTTGTCTTTTAGTTGTAGCTTTGAAATTGTTGTGTGAAGCAGTAGTTTAGGTGTTTACCTATGCTGCCATCTTGGTTTCTCTCGAATCATACATTAAAGCAGGGGTTTATAAACCCTAGAAGTAAAGTAATAATCTCTTAAGGTAATAGCTGTCACAAAATCTTACTTTTCAAGGACAAGTTAAACCATCCCATTTTTTGTTAGTCATGAGTGACTAACTTGGTGACCTTCATTTCTTGTGTTATCCAAGAGTGGGAAGACAGTAGCAGTTAGCAAATTGGAGGAATGGAGGTGCCTCACTGAGATAATAAGAATTAGTGGTGGCTACATACACGGTCACAAGGGGAAAAGAAAAACCAGGAAGATCTGCACCCTGGTCTTGGGCCTCTCAGTATGGCAGCAGTAACCTTACACTCTCAGCTGCCTCTGAGGCTTTCTCCACGTTACAGTGCAGATTTATAGTTATAGTTCATGATGGCTCTGAGCCAAATACAAAAGGCCCTATTTTGTTCATTATAAACTGTTTACTAAGATGGGGGAAATAGGGCAAACATTCATAGGAAGATAATAAAATAAGTTTTTAAACTAAAATATGTTTTTAATACTTAAAAGATTAAGCTTACAATTTTGATATCAGTAAATAAAAAATACACCGATAAGTCAGGTAATCGAGGTTATTGCAGTAGTATAGTGTAGTAAATAGTAAAAAACACAGACTTCAGTTTATAAAATAATGAAAAAATTCTTATGCTCTATTTACTAAGAAATACTTTGTTTCTGCCTTTTAAAGTAAGTTCAATACATGCGATTGATGATTCAGTTTTGTTATGCAAACACTTTAGAGCCTGCCCTTCTGTTTAGGGAATGGTAATAGCAGAGACAAAACGGCAGATGCACGAAACTCTGGAGATGAAAGAAGAAGAAATTGCTCAACTTCGCAGTCGCATCAAACAGATGACTACCCAGGGAGAGGAATTACGGGAACAGAAAGAAAAGTCTGAAAGAGCTGGTAAGAACTCAGGGGTTACTCATTTTATGTTAGAGCCCGAAAGTCATGTAAAGTGCGACTTTTCCAACCAACACTTAGAAAAATTAAAGATTGATAGAAATGCTTAACTGTAGAGACTGTATAAGACACTGGGCTCTTCCTTGGAGGAGGCAGGGGATGGTAAACTATGGCCTATCTATGTAGGGTTCTCAGCTAGTAATAATTTTTACATTTTCAAGTAGTTGGATAAAAGCAGAAGAATATATAACAGAGACCATGTGTCCTTCAAAGCCTAAAGTATTTACTATCTTGATCTTTATAGAAAATGTTTGCTGATCACTGCCTTAAAGAACATATTAAATAACTGCTACTTTATAAATGCTTTGGAGTAAACAAAGTATAAGATATAATCCGCTTTTTAGTTTTTCATCCTCACCCGAATATATTTTTTCCATTTACTTTATATTTCTTTAGAGAGAGTGGAAGGGAAGGAGGGAGAGAAACATTTAAAGTGAGAGAGACACATTGATTGCTTGCCTCCTGCATGTGCCCTGACAAGGGCTGGGATTGAACCTGAAACCCAGGTATGTGCTCCTAAACTGGTCAGGCTGACACCATAACCACTGAACAATACTGGCCAAAGCTATTGTCTCCTTTTAAAAAAAATATATATTTTATTGATTTTTTACAGAGAGGAAGGGAGAGAGGGGATAGCAAGTTAGAAACATCGATGAGAGAGAGACATCGATCAGCCGCCTCCTGGATTATGAAAAGCTAGGCTGAGAGGACTCCCTCCCCCCTCAACCTCTGAGTACGAATTTTATGCACCAGGCTTCTAGTCTATATAATAAAAACCTAAGTGACTGTTAAGGTGGAACTACTGAGACAACTGGTCGCTATGATGCACACTGACCACCAGGGGGCAGACACTCAATGTAGGAGCTGCCCACTGGTGGTCAGTGTGCTCCCACAGGGGAGCGCTGCTCAGCCAGAAGCCGGGCTCACAGCTGGCGAGCACAGCTGCCATGGCAGGAGCCTCTCCCGACTCCAAGGCAGCGCTATTCAGCAGCAGCAGCAGCAGCAGCAGGCACAGCTGGGATGAGCGCGAGCAGTGCAGCATCTGTCCCTGATTCAGGCTCCTCCCTGGCTGCCTGCCGCTTGGCGCACTGCTACATCCCTTGAGGGGTCCTGGACTGCAAGAGGAATGTCCCGGATTCAGGGGGACCCCCGCCCCCAGTGCATGACTTTTGTGCACCAGACCTCTAGTTTAGAAATAAGAAAATGGAGCAAGATTCAGGAGTCATTAGCTTAAGGTTGAAGCCTATGATTCGTCTGTAGGGAGGCTGATTTCACTAAAAGATGAGATTTTACAGTTGTAGTAAAGGCAGTGGCAGTAGTAAAACTAGTGGCAGGATGATTTTCAGTTGATTAATATACCCACTTTGTATACACTGCTGCTCCTACTGATAGCTAACAGTTATTTTATGCAAGGCTCTATTATAAATGCCTTACTTGTGTTTATCTATGTGTGTACTTATATTTAATCATCACAATTCCTATGGAGTAGGTATTATTATTATTCTCATTTTACAAATGAGAAAACCCAAGAACATAGAAGGTAAGTAACTTGCTTACATTTATGCACAGAGAGTAAGTGTATAGTCAGGTTTTCATTCCAGGCATTTTGAGTCCAGAGTCTGCTCTTAAATAGAGATGAGTTTAGCAGAGAGAAATCAATTAAAAAGGCACCAAGAAGTCATAGGAATTGTAGAAAGTTATACTTTTTTGGGGGAATATCAGAGTCATTTCCAAAACTGGGAGAGATAGTATGAAAACTTAAAAAAAAAGGGTCTGAATTTGGTGAGGATTTGATTCACAGGATGCAGTTTCAGAAATGTAGAAACTAGATTGTAGGTATTTCACAGGTGGGAATAAAAATTTCCCAGATAACTATTCTACTCACCTCTTTAATAATACAGTTTTCCTCTTCTTGCTTCTTCAAAATTCCGATGTATTTTTTCTTTAAATATGATTTACATAAGACTATATTTTTATAAATAATTGATAACCTATAAATTGAGAAAATTTTTTGTTAATACTGTTAAAATATTAAAAATTAATAAAAGTAGGATTAAGACTTAAAATTATTTAATATACATTCCCTTTGGAACGTCTTTGGACCACAGTTATAAGTGCTTTTATGGATATTTAAAATTTTATTTTGGGTCATAATTACTGAGGGCTAGAAAGTTATAACAGACTCTTTTCACACTGAAGATACTGCCGTTTAAGTCTATTATGGGAACTAGTTTTGGATACTTAACTGCATTTCATCTAATGGTCATAATTGAGTCTGAACTGAATTATTCATATATAAAGTGATTCTTCTAAGAATCTTATCCATATAAAGTGATATGCTAACTAACAATTCCAACTTAGTACTAAACATAAGAAAAGGTCTTTGAGCATCTGGTTCTTGGAGAATTCAATTGCTCTGTTAAATATTTGCCTTTTTCTTAGAGTTAAAATTCGAAGGCTAAATACTTAAGAGCTGGCTATGTGAAGGAAACATTAACAATATTAAAGCTTGCAGCTGTTAAGATTTTTCGAAGCAAATTGTCTTATATAATAAAAGGCTAATATGCAAATTGTCCCCTTAACTGGGATTTCGACTGGAAGTTCAACCAGGGGCAAGGGCTGGCTGGCCAACCTCCTGTGGCCCCTCCCTTCAACTGGTTCTGCCCCAGTCCCCTTTCACTGCCCCCCCTCCCCAATCAGGGCAGGCCGGCTGGACCCTCCCACATGCACGAATTTGTGCATCAGGCCTCTACCAAAGAATACAAACTCTCCTAATGTATTTTCAACTGTAAAAAGTTTAACTCTGATATATTCAGTAATTTTTGGTATGTAGACAACTAATTTCTTTGGCTTGCTTATTCTGGAGGTCAAAATTGGTTCAACTACATTCCCCATACTTTTAATGGAAAAGTCTATTGCACTGCTCTTCTTAGTTTTTCTAGATGAACTGAAATGCCTCCCATATGTTGGAGGACAAAGGAGATTGGATGTTTATTATTTTTCAGAGGGACAATTTTATCATAAAATATTGAGACTATGAACATGGTGACATGTCTAATTTAGGATGCTATATCAACCTATGTACTTATCCTACTTTCTAGTGGAATTGTTAGGCATGTTTTTAAAGTATCATACTATATCATTCTTGTCCTGTTAAAATTATTTTATTTGGTAAAAAAAGCCAAATAAATCAGTTTTTATAAGCATTTTACTACAACTGTTGATAGTATTTCTTTCTAGATGCCACTTAAGAACAGATAGTCATATCTTTAAGTAAACAGATTTTTAAACTTAGAGAAGTCTAGTGATTTAGCTTAAGTGCATAATGTTGTATTTTATGGGTGCTAGTTATTATTACTAGTTGTCTAGACTATTATCTCTTCAATACAGTACCAGTATAGAATGTTAATGCTACTAAAATTCACACTTGGTCTTTTTATGTGTGGTGTGTGTGTGTGTATGTGTGTGTGTGTGTGTGTTTCAACCAGGATATGAGGTTAGGGTAGTTGGCTAGTTACTAATACAGGATATTACAAAAAAACACTGGAAAAAACGAAAAAAATGAAAGTATATCACTGTTATATCAGTACACTTATATTTAGTCTTTTTTCTAATCCTTTTTATATTATTGTAAATAATATTTTATATTGTATATACAAATTTGCATGCTCCTTTTTTCTCCATTTAATATATTAGGAGTACTTTTATACGTTGTTAAAGTACTAACATTTTAATGGCTGTGTCAGAATGCATGCACATCATTTACTTAACCATTTCCCTACTGATTGTCTAGATTATTTTATTTCTGCTATTATGAACAATAGTATAACAACCCTGTGATCCAGCCCATTTCATATTTTATTTTTTTCTCAGGGTTAATTCTTTCCTATAGACTTCTAGTCTTTTTTGTTAATTACCATTAAGTGATTTAAATAAAGCCAATATAAAAAGAGAACTCATGTCAGAATGTTAATTCCTATCCCTTTTTAAAAATGTCCTTGCCTAGAAGTATGCAAGATGAATAAAATACCCTGCTTGGAGTAGGAAAGTTTCCAGAGTGCACTATCTTTGCAAGCTGTTTCCCTTTAATGCACTCTGTTTTTGCTGAAGTTATGTGTTTTATATGATTGGCTGCATTTAAAAACTTAGATTAGCTTATGACATTCTTTGCTTTTTTACTGCCATGTTGTGTTTGTGTAGGAAATAAGTTTTTTTTTTTATTAATTTGTATAGTATAGGTTTGATACACCAAAGACATTCAGTAGAACCTATTTATTTGATGTTTGAAAGACTCTTTAAAATAGAGCTTATATATTTAAATAAAGTATAAGATTTATGCATATTTATATAATAAACAGAAATCATAGGTTTATTTAAGTGTTTTGTTAGTTAATAATTTATGTAACAAAGTTTTCTTGGAGTTTTAAGTCTCACAAAACATTTTATTTTTGTACATCCACACATGCCAATAAGTGAATCATGGTGCCTTTCCCAAGCCTTGTATGAACAGGACTGGGGTAAGGGCTATTTGTTTTCTTATCATGGTGCTTAGGATAAGCTTTACAAAGAAAATTCCATGTTTCTCAGGCAAAAAGAAAAAATTATGCTTTAAAGTACAGTTAAGTTTGCCATGTCAGATAAGTTACATATTTTGGCACTAAATGAATATCTGATGGAAAATGTATTATTTTAAATGGAATTAGAATTTTATTCATTATAGATTGTATATTTAACAGTCATGTATTTGTAGGTGCTCAACACATTTCTACAGTAGTAGCTATGCACCCATATTTCTAAGGTAGTCATGGTTACCCTGCACTTGTTTATGGCACTGTCACTATTCTGAAAAGCATCAGCAAACAGAAGAACACATTTCTTTGCTACAGAATCATATTTTCATACTCAGCTCTAGCCTAATATTTTCCAAGATCGGACTTATGTTTTTAAGGTTTATTAATAGATAAATCTACATGGTTAATAAAAAGTACATGAAATTTTGTATAGATCTATACATTTTAAAAAGTCAAAGCATAATTGATCTACAGAATGAATCTTCTTATACATTTTGGAAAGTAGCTTAAAAAGTAGATCCCCATTGTACATGTAGTGTTTATTAAATAACTGTATATAAATGTTACAGTTTCTGTTTATGCCACTGGGTGGTAGTATTACTTTATTTTCAGTTAAACTCTAGAGGAGTGCTTTTCAAATTTTTTTTGGTCTTATAGACCTTTCTGTCTTGCAATCTACTGAGGATTCCAAAGAGCTTTTGTTTATGTGTTATATGTAGTGATATTTATATATCAGAAATTTAAAAATGTTCTTAGTTCATTTAAAAACAATGATAAGCCTATTACATATTAGTTAAATACTTTAATGAAAATTATTGTATTTCCAAAACAAAATTTTGTGTGAAGAGTGGCCTTGTTTTATATTTTTGTTAATATCATAGTTTAGCTTAATAGAAGATAGCAGGATTTTATATCTGTTTTTGCATTTTATCTGCTGTGATACGTTGTTTTGTTTGAAATATATGAAGAAAATCTCCCCTCATGTAGACATATATTTGGAAAAGGGAAGACCTTATAGGCTCTCCGAAAGGGTCTCAGGACCCATGGATCTTTGGATTACACTTTGAAAACTGCCACTATATTTGCTTTTATTCACAAGTCCTATTGATTAGATGGGAATTCTGATAAAAATTCTTTTGATTGCTTTTTCTGATAATTTGCATTTTATTCACTTTGAAGTATAACCTGTGGGGTTTTTTTTTAGTTTAATATCACATGCATTTTACAGCCTTTTTTCTTTTTTTAACTGGGATAAAGACTTAAGTGCTAGCTTACTTATTCATTTTTTTGATGTTCTCTTATCAATATCAGGATCAACATTTCATTGAGATATTGGCAATTTCCTCATTTTTGCATGTTTGTTTATTCCCTATAGTGAGACTAGAAGTGGGTCTTGTTATTCTTATAGTAACATGTCCTCTAGAACAGTGCAACAAACCCGTAACGCTACCTGGAATCTCAGAATTCTGGCTTTTGTTATACAGTTAGTAAGGGAATTAAGGATGGGGACAGGAAAAGGTGGCAAAGTGGCAAAGGCAAATGCCACATTCTTCCTACCTTTACCGAAGGTTTAATTCTTTTATTTCTCTCCCCTTCTTACTACTTCAATTTTTGTGTGTGAGTGAAAAAAAAATTTTTATGTCACCCAGTGCCTCGCATATGGTTGGAAGTGGCAAACATCCAGAATATGATGAGTGAATGGTTGGATTATTGAGCTGTAGCCAACATTTCTCATTTAACTCTTGCAGTGAGCATTTGTCCCTTTTATATTGTCCATAGATGTGAATGAACTTCATCCAAAGTGGACAGTGAGGAGCTAGCAAAAAAAGGCCTCCATATTTTACTTTTGGCAGAGGGCCATTAACTTTTTGCCTAAAAATATTTTAAAAGCTTTTTTTTTTTTTAAATAAAAATTGCCTGAGATACATTGAATTTTGCTTTGGAAGAACACGGTGTGTTCTTGCAACATTTGGTGGCAGTTTGTGCTTAGCGTCCCGTTGGTGTGTGCCATGGCCGTGGTTTTCCCGAGCACTCTTGCATGTTGGCAGAGACTTGTCACCTGTGCTGATGTATGCTTTCATTCTCTCACTCACTTGTCCTTCGTTGGTCATTGCAAGATAAACTGTGTAGATGTTCAGACATACTTCTTTAGTACTCACAGTAAAGTCCTAGCAGAGTTTCCTTTGAGACGCCAATGTACCGAACCTGGTTTTTGCGATGTCAGAAAGTGAGATGTTTCTTGTTAGTAAGTAAACTCTCAGGGTATCCTCCTTCAGCGTGGAAATGGGACTCATTATTGAAGATAGCCACCACCTGTAAGGAGGTGGCTTCATTTGTGGTACAGGTAGCATCCTGAATGGGTTTGAAATATGTTTCCTATGTGTGGTTTATGTATTTTAATGCCTTTTTTGTATTTAACATTTTTGTAAAGGAGGATGAGAAGTGAAAGCAGTTGAGTTTTTTTTTGTGTCTGTCTGAGGTATAACATGCTACATTTTGTTGAGTTAGAAGCCATCAGTAACTGCATGGTCTAAAAGTTCTGGTTTGGTAAGATATATTATTTCTCACCTGAACTTGATCAATGTCAGCATTCTTAGTTTTTAAAAATAATGCCAGGCAAGGGTTGTTTCTTAAATACAATTTTAAAGTTTTATCATCAATCCTATATATTCAAGTTGACTCATCATCTGAGGAAAAATTTGGTGCCTCAGTTCTTGCATTTGAATGAGGACATTGAATTAAAAGATCCCTAGGTAGCCTGGCCAGGATGGCTCAGTGGTTGACTGTTGTCCCTTGCATCAGGAGGTTGCTGGTTCAATTCCCAGTCAGGGTACATGCTCAGGGTGCAGACTCAATCCCAAGTAGTGTTTCTATCAGTGTTTCTATCCTTCTCTTTCCCTTCCTCTCTCTGAAATAAATAAAAACTTAAAAGAAAACCTCTAGGTATCTATAATAATAAAAGCGTAATATGCCAATTAGATCTGACTTCCTTCTGGACGACCTTCCTAACGAAGCCCGGGTCCCAGTTGCCTGCTGGCAGCAGAGGGAAGGAAGGCCTGCTCTTGTACGAATCTCGTGCCTCAGCCTCTAGTAAAATTACATGGTTCTCTGACATGGGAGCAGAAGATGGGAGAGAAAGTGGAATTTAGATGGAAAAAACTATGGAACCAGATCTATCCTAGTTTAATTATGATGATGGATAATCAAATGACTTATGAAAACCTTTTCAGTGGATTAAGTACTAAAATTAGAATTAAAAAAAATATATTTTATTGATTTTTTTACAGAGAGGAAGGAAGATAGATAGATAGTTAGAAACATCGATGAGAGAGAGAGAGACATCGACCAGCTGCCTCCTGCACACCCCCCAATGGAGATGTGCCCATAACCAAGGTACATGTCCTTGACCCAAATCAAACCTGGGGCCTTTCAGTCCGCAGGCTGACGCTCTATCCACTGAGCCAAACCGGTTTTGGCTAAAATTAGAATTTAATGCAGAGGCATATTCTAAAATTTCTGGTTGTGGTTAGAAACTTTATTATTGGAAGATTATATCTGATCTTGTGGCATGGATTTTTTTGTTTGAAAAAGTGAGAGCACTACATCTATTTTTATACTGTACTGGATTCTGGAATTTTAAAAATGAAAACAAAGAAAGTTCACTTGGAATTGGCTGTGTACAGTTTTGTTGTATTTTGCTTAATTGACAAAAGGTTTTCATTAAAAACTCTATTTTTCTGAAAGAATATAAAAAGTATATTCGAGTTCTCCTGATTTAAAATATTTCTGAGAAGTGCTTTGAAATGCTGTTATAATTTTACATGCTGAATAATGACAATAAAACAAAGATGCTGATGACTTCTCAGCATTCAAAAATGTTATCATTCCTTTTTCCATGTTTTTCTTTTCCACATTTAAACCTTCAGCACAGACTAAGCAGTAAGCACTCTTACAGATTCTCTTTCCCATAATTGATCACTTTACTTGATTTCTAAAAAATTAGGAAATAAAATTTCTTATTAATAGTAAGAGATATTTTTTATGTTTGACATGAGAATTTGTAAAAAAATTTCTCAGGGGAGGATATGTTTGTTGAATTTCAAAGAGAGGAAGGTAGAGAGAGAGGGGATGGAGGGAGAAACATTGATTGTGAGAGAGAAACATGCTCAACCAGGGATTGAACCTGCAACCTAGATATCTGCCCTGACCAGGAATCAAACCCGCAACCTTGTGGTGTACAGAAAAATGCTCTAACTGAGCCACACAGGCCAGGGCAGCACTAGAATTTATAGTAAAGGAATACCTAAAGTAAACAAAGATAACATTGTCTTTTAAATACTTTACTTTCTAACATGTTTATATCTTAAGAATTATCATCTTGCTGTTGGCAGACAAATACCAGTAAAACTAGTATAGGAATCTGTAAAAGTAATTTCAGCTGATTAATGTTTCTTTAAAATTTAGAGTGTCAGCATTAGTTTTATGCTTTGGACATACAAAGTGAATAAATCAGACAGATTTGTTTTTATATCAAAGATACATGGTTGTCCAATAAGTTTTTGTTTAAATGTTAAGCAGTGTACATTATGTTTCCCAGTTGTTAGTAGAATTCAGCCTATTTCTTGCCTTTTTCTGTACTAATGCAATCTGCTGTTAAGAAAATGCTTTAGAACAGATCCTGCCTTTAGGTATAAACTTGCTGTGCTTAAACCACTCTCTGTTAAGCCACGGTGTGGTTAATAAAAGGGATTTTCCCCCGAGTTGCCATAGGTTAAAGTTCCACATTTCTTAGACCAGTGGTCGGCAAACTCATTAGTCAGCAGAGCCAAATATCAACAGTCCGATTGAAATTTCTTTTGAGAGCCAAATTTTTTAAACTTAAACTTCTTCTAATGCCACTTCTTCAAAATAGACTCACTCAGGCCGTGGTATTTTGTGGAAGAGCCACACTCAAGGAGCCAGAGAGCTGCATGTGGCTTGAGAGCCACAGTTTGCCGACCACTGCGCTAGGCTAGATGTTTGTTTTTTGCAGGCCCTGAATTTTTACTTTTTTTCACCTAAGAATTCCCTGCTGGTAGTACTTTTCTATACACCAATGAATTAGGTAAACATTTCTAGTTAACTGTCCTAGTTCAAAATTTATATAGGAAGTAGGTTTCATTTCAAAATACATTGTTCAATTATGTGATTCAGCCAGTAAATGTTAAAAACAACAACACTCTGTTCTTTTACTAGATTGTTAACAGATTTTTAAAAGTAAGATTAGTCAAAGAATAACTATTACATTAAAAATGTCCTAGTGAATAAATAATATTAACTAATTTGATAATAGATAACTGCATATCAAACAAAAAAAAGTAATTAAAATTACATAGTACAGAAGTAGCTATAAACCTTTGAGTTTCTTATTCATAAGGGCAACTATGGGTAGAGTGGAGAACCATTAGTAATTAAATACTTAGTTCAGACTTCTGAGCTTTAGTTCATATACGCAATTGTACGGAACTCAGTAACAAAATGGATTCAGTGACTGAACATTTCTTGTGGTTTTGTTGAACCACTCAGAAGTATCTCCTGGCTTAAACACTGATGAGTTTTTTTAACCTGTCCTGCTATTGCTGCTCTTAGTTCTTTAAATTGAATATAAAACACTTTAGCTCAATGATAGTATTTCTTGAGATACTTGTTTTCTGCTGTTTTCATTATAGCTTTTGAGGAACTTGAAAAAGCTTTGAGTACAGCCCAAAAAACAGAAGAATCACGGAGAAAAATGAAGGCAGAAATGGACGAACAGATAAAAGCTCTTGAAAAAGCAAGGGAGGAGGAACGCATCAGTCTTCAACAGGAATTAAGTCGGGTGAAACAGGAGGTTGTTGATGTAACGAAAGTAAGAATAATTCTGGATTGGAATGGGCTACAGTAACTTAAAAACTTGAGTCTTACGCTTTTCTGACAATCTTTGAATATAAAGAAGAGTTATTTTGTATTTTAGAACTTCTTGACCATTTCATGATGTTCAGGATATAGGAAAAAAGCACTTTGATAGGGAAATGCTTATATCTTTTTGGATATACTTCCCAGGGGGTAATCTCAGCATATAATTTTTCCTTTATGTTTTAAAATCTTCTCTTTAATTTTTAAATATAAAAGATAGCATGTTATATATGCTGTTCTATATTTTGCTTTTTCACTTAATAATCTGCCTTGGAGATTATTCTTTATCCCTGGTAATTGCTAATGATGCCCACTTGTTTTATTTTATTTATTTATTAATTTTTTTTTGTTAATCCTCACCTGAGGATATTTTTCCATCGATTTTTAGGGAGAGTGGAAGAGAAAGGTAAAGACAGAGAGAAACATCGATGTGAGAGAAACACATCATTTGGTTGCCTATGACATGCTATCTTTATTACATACTGAATTACTATAATGCTACATATGTGTTTTCCCTCTACTGTATTTTCTGCTATCCCTCTGCTTTTCCTGACCCTTTGTTGTATTACATGGTTATAATTATTCTAGTTTATAATATGTTCTACTATTTGATAACTTCCTCTTATTGCTCTTATTTTTCAGAAGAGTATTGGCTTTTCTTACATTTTTATTTTGTCTAGTGAACCCCTCATCCCAGTTTGTTGGTAATTTATTTGATCATATTAAATTTTTACATTTATTTAGGGAGGTTTGACGTTTGTATAAGATTAAGTCTTTCTGTCAGAGAAAGAACAAGGTCAATAGCTCATAAAAAAATTGATTTCAGGGAGGGGAAGACAGAGACTAAGACAGAGACAGAGACAGAGAGAGAAAGAGAGAGAAAGAGAGAGAGAAAGAAACTTGGATATGAGAGAGAGAAATATTGATCGGTTGTTCCCAACCAGGGATCAAACCTGCAATCTAGGTATGTTCCCTGACCAGGAATTGGACCCACCTTTTGGTGAATTGGGACCATGCTCCAACCAACTGAGCCACAACACCAGGGCAAGGTCAATCGTTTTTGGTAAATAGTGCGTGCCTGGGGAGCTAGCCAATGAGATTGGTGCACACTGGGCAACTTGACCGTAGTGGAGCACCCTCTCTGCGAACATCCTTATTTCCTCCACTGTCCTCCCCAATTGGTGAGGGAGTCCCTGCAAGATGTGGAAAAGGGGCATTGAGCCCACAGGACTGAGCACTGCAGCAGCAATATTAAATGAGCAATACTTTACTGATTTTTCTTTGAACTTGTGACTTTGGTGACTTGGTTTAAGCGGGCAATATTTTCTGTTTTTTTCCTCTTAAAAAACTGTAGCTTGAAAATTGAACTGTAACAAAGTATTATTTGATTGTAAAGTTACGTATTTTATTCTGGATGTTTCACTTTAACTATCTGGCTGGTTTTTAGAAATCCTCAGAACAAATTGCTAAGCTACAGAAACTTCATGAAGAGGAGTTGGCCAGCAAAGAGCAGGAGATGACCCAGAAGTTTCAGACCCAAGAAAGGGAGTTTCAGGAGCAAATGAAAGCAGCTCTCGTAAGTATTTTATTTTTGCTGCAGGTCAGCTTCACAGCATTGTAAGTTGTCATCTGCTTACCCCTGGCTTCCAGGCTCAGACTGCTGGCAGCATTGAGTTTTGAGTCATGAAGGGATAGGATGGAGGCAGAAAAGGGGCTGTCAGAGCTTTTCAAATGGTGAATATTGATAAATAATAAGTTCAATTAAAGAAGAAGCTTTTCAGGATTGATGGGACAGTAAAAGAACCCAGATCATGGAAAATAATTATGTAGGCTTTTATAGGAATTTTATGGATCAAATTTATGTATTCTTCTTTTAAATTAAAAATTTTTTTATTGATTTCAGAGAGGAAGGGAGAGGGAGATATAAACATCAAATATAGAAAGAATCATTGATCAGCTGACTCCTGCATGCCCCCTACTGAGGATCGGGCATGTGCCCTTGACTGGAATAGAAGCCAGGACCCTTCCTTTTGCAGGCCAATGCTCAATCCACTGAGCAAAACCAGCTAGCACAAATTCATGTATTCTTAGGTAATTCTCTGATTTTGACTGGTTTTCGATGTGGGGCTTTCTATTTTAAAAAGTTGTTTCTCATAAATTACATACATTTATAATCTAGTTTTTCTGCCTGGAGTTTAAAAAGGAAACTCTGGAGTGCAGAGAAGAGGTAGTGGCAATTGTGTGATCTTTCCATTCAGCAGTGTTTTTTCCACAGCATTTTAAGTAATGGAAAAATAGTAGATGTAGTGAGGTTACTGGAGTAGGACTTTTCATATCAATAGTAATTGTGGCAAAGACTGGCCAGATTACATTGTAAAAGGCACAGTGTCTTGTTCCTGTAGATCAGAGCATGGGAAGAGAGAGGTATTGATACTGCCTACCTCAGAGGGCTGCTGTGCAGATCAAATGAATGATTCCTATAGAAGTACTTTGGGCATGCTGAAGATTTATGTGAGTCTAAGGTGGTATTGCTTTTGGCACAGGAAAAATGTCAATCTGAATATCTGAAGATCACCCAAGAAAAAGAACAGCAAGAATCTCTGGCGCTGGAAGAGTTAGAGTTGCAGAAAAAAGCAATCCGCACAGAGAGTGAAAATAAACTCCACGACATTCAGAAAGAAGCAGAGACGTACAGAACCGTAAGTTTATATAATATTCAGATTCCAGAGCTCCAACTGGTTGACTATGAGAACTATGCTCTCTCTCCTGTTGTAGAGAAGCTTGTTTTACTGAGTTAGATTTGCATATACCTGCACTTTAGTTTTGAGAGTAATAGCTATTAATTGGGGAGGCTTGGTGTTTGCTGCAGGGTGCTCCTGACACTGCCTGTAGCTGGCTGCAGCGCTGTCCGCCAGTCGCACCGATTCTTTACACTCACACCGATTCTTTACACTCACACCGATTCTTTACACTCACACCGATTCTTTACACTCACACCGATTCTTTACACTCACACTGATTCTTTACACTCACACTCTGTTAGCATCGCCACTCCATTGCTTTTTCACCCTGGCCCTTAGGAATTGGCCTCACTTTGTAGGTACCCTTCCTGCCTGTCCAGCTTTATCTCAGTCAGGTCCTGGACATAATTTATTCTTTGTATCACAGTTTAGTTATCCCAATGCTCCACTTTTACATTTAAGTTTTTCCCACATTAAACATGGCCTTATAATAAGTATATTTATATATATATATATGTCTCAATGTGCACATTTTTGGGCCCATCCCTCAGAAGTATGTGAAATGTACACCTTGTTTTGAATAAATTGACTGATGTCATTTATTTAGACTTTTTATTCTGATTTAGATAGTGAAATAGTCACACTTACCTGTAATTCTAAACTGCTTTATTTTCCCATTTCCAACACTTATGTAAGCAGGCTTAATGGAGGGAAATGGGTACTCAAGCCTAGATCTTCCAATTGCTAGATTTGTAAATTAGTTTTACCTTAATTTTTTTTTACCTGTTACATGAAGAGCTTGGATTTGGTAATTCCTAAAGACCTGCTCTGACATTCTGTGGCTCTGCTTTACTTAGCTCCTTTTCCTTCAGAGTCAGGGTTGATTTTTTTCTATTTTTTTTTTTTAAATTAATGTATTACATGTGTACTTATCTTCCCATTGCTCCTTCCCCCCAACCCCAATATATGCCCTCACCACTCACTGTCTTGTGTCCATTGGTTATGCTTATATGCATACATACAAGTCCTTTGGTTGATCTCTTATCTACCCCACCTCTCTCTAACTTTCCTGCTATAATTTGACAGTCTGTTTGATGCTTTACTGCCTCTGTATCTTTTTGTTCATCAGTTTATAATGTTCTTTATTATCCATAAATGAGTGAGATCATGTGGTATTTTTCTTTCGTTGATTGGCTTATTTCATTTAGCACTATGCTCTCCAGTTCCATCCAGGTTGCTGCAAATGATAAGAATACCTTCTTTTTTATGGCAGCATAGTATTCCATTGTGTAGATGTACCATAGTTTTCTGATCCAGTCATCTGCTGATGGACACTTAGGCTGTTTCCAAATCTTAGCTATTATAAGTTGTTCTACTGTGAACATAGCAGTACATATATCCTTTCTATTGGTGTTTCTAGTTTCTTAGGATATATTCCTAGGAGTGGGATTGCTGGGTCAAATGGGAGTTCCATTTTTAGATTTTTGAGGAAACGCCATATACATTATTTACCTTCCAAAATTAAATTATGTAAGCAATAGAATATTTTTATAGGCTTTAAAAAACACACACAAAAAATACCCATCTTTCTACCAACAGTTATTGTTATCTACTTTATAATTTATTTCTTATTGACTATTCATTGAAAATATTCTTGAAATATAGGTAGTTGAAATAGTTATACATGTAGGTAGAAAGAATCTGGAATTATGAATTGTGCTTAAAATAGAATATTTTCTTTATGAAATTCATTTAGGAATTGAGCACAGATTCTTTGTCCTTTCTAGTATTTGGTATGATAGGTAGTGTTATTTTCTAAATTTTAATCTTTAAATAGGTATAGACATCAAGTCATATGTATTGTTGCTAATAAACAAGACTGAATTTAATAAAAATACATCTTTTTTTATTAACAGAGAATTCTTGAATTAGAAAGTTGTTTGGAAAAAAGCTTACAAGAAAGCAAAATTCAATCAAAAGATTTGGCCATTCATTTGGAAGCTGAAAAAAATAAGCACAATAAAGAAATTACAATCATGGTTGAAAAACACAAGACAGAATTGGAAAGCCTGCAGCATGAACAAGATAACCTTTGGACTGCAAAACTCCAGGACTTAAGGCAACAGCATCAGACCGAAATGGAAAAACTCAGAGAAAAGTATGAACAAGAAAAAGAGACATTGTTGAAAGACAAAGAGAGTCTCTTCCAGGCCCACATCGAAGAGATGAATGAAAGGACATTAGAAAAGCTGGATGTGAAGCAAACAGAATTGGAGTCATTGTCTTCTGAGCTGTCAGAGGTATTAAAAGCCCGTGACAAGCTGGAAGAGGAGCTTTCCGTACTGAAGAATCAAGCAGATAAAGTGAAGCAGGAATTGGAGGCCAAATTGGAGGAGCAGAAAAGTCATCACCAGCAACAGGTTGACAATATTATCAAAGAGCAAGAGATGTCCACCCAGAGAACCGAGAAGGCACTGAAGGATGAAATTAATCAACTGGGGCTTCTGCTGAAGGAAAAGGATACGCATTTGAAAGAGCATCAGGCTCACGTGGAAAGTTTGGAGGCGGATATTAAAAAGTCAGAGCGGGAGCTCCAGCAGGCCTCTGCGAAGCTGGACCTTTTTCAGTCACACCAGAGCTCCACGCACGAGCAGGCAAAGGCTTATGAGGAGCAGATGGCCCAGTTGCAACAGCAGTTGTCGAATTTGGAAGCAGAAAAAATTCTTCTTACCAAACAGGTAGCTGACGTTGAAACACAAAAGAAAGATGTTTGTGTTGAGTTGGACATTCACAAAAACGAGGCGCGAGATTTAAGGCAGCAACTTGAAAAACAGACTAGTGTAACGGAGGAAAAAGTCAAATCTTTAACCCAACTCTATGAGTCCCAACTTAAAGATAGTAACATAGAGCGGGAACGGACAAAGCAAATGCTGATGGAAAAAGAAAATGTCATTTTACAAATGAGAGAAGGACAGCGCAAAGAAATCGAAACACTCGAACAGAAATTATTGGCCAAGGAGGACAGTATTAGCGTTTTGCATGAGGAATATGAAACCAAATTTAAAAATCAAGAGAAAAAGATGGAGAAAATTAAGCAGAAAGCAAAGGAGATGCAAGAAACGTTAAAGAAGAAGTTGTTGGATCAGGAAGCCAAACTTAAAAAAGAGCTCGAAAATACCGCTCTAGAGCTCAGTCAGAAAGAAAAACAGTTCAATGCCAAAATTTTGGAGATGGCACAGGCTAACTCAGCTGGAATCGATGATGCAGTGTCAAGACTGGAAACAAACCAACGGGAGCAAATAGAAAGTCTTACTGAGGCGCATAGGCGGGAACTCAGTGATGTGATCTCAGTCTGGGAGAAGAAACTTCATCAGCAAGCTGAAGACCTTCAGGAAAAACATGAAGTCCAGTTACAGGAAAAAGAGCAAGAGGTGGCAGAACTGAAGCAGAAGATCCTCAGAATCGGGTGTGAAAAGGAAGAGATGAGCAAGGAAGTAGCACGGCTGAAGGAGGAAGGAGGCAAACAGGATTCAGTAATAAAGGAGTTACAGGAACAAGTCCACCAGAAGTCTACTCACACAGATTCCCTCTCACAAAATGAAACGAAACTAAAAGCACAGCTTGAAAAGCTGGAAGGTGACTTGACGCATTCTCTGAAGGAAAACACTTTTCTGCAGGAGCAGGTGGTTGAACTGAAGAAACTGTCAGAAGGAGATAAGCTTAAGGTTTCCGAGTTGACTGACAAATTGAAAGCCACAGAGGAAGAATTTCAGAGTTTAAAATCTTTACATGAAAGAAGTAAGAAAAGCCTAGAAGACAAAAGCTTGGAATTCAAAAACCTCTCTGGGGAACTAGCAGTTCAGCTGGATATTTATGCGAAGAAATCCGAAGCCTTACTACAGGCCAAAACAAATGAACTAATCAACCTCAGCAATAGTAAGCTTAATGCGGTTCTCTCTAGAATTTCCCATTGTCAACATCACACAACTAAAGTTAAGGAGGCGCTACGAATTAAAACTTGCAAAGTTTCTGAATTAGAAGCACAACTTAGACAGCTAACGGAAGAGCAAAATACACTCAACAGTTCTTTTCAACAGGCTATGCACCAGTTAGAAGAAAAAGAAAATCAAATTAAGAGCTTGAAGGCCGATATCGAAGGGCTTGTAACAGAGAAAGAAGCCTTGCAGAGGGAGGGCGGCAGTCAGCAGCAGGCCGCCTCTGAAAAAGAGTCTTGCATCACACAGTTGAAGAAAGAGCTATCAGAAAACATCAATGCCGTCACGCTGATGAAGGAAGAGCTTCAAGAAAAAAAATCTGAGATCAGTGGTCTTAATAAACAGCTAACTGATTTGAATGTTCAACTTCAGAACAGTATCAGTCTCACTGAGAAAGAGGCAGCCATTTCATCACTAAGTGAGCGGCATGAGAAGGAACAGCGCGAATTGCTGGATCGGGTGCAAGATTTATCTTTGAAAGTTGAAACCCTGAGTAAAGAGAAAGTTTCTGCTTTTGAACAGGTAGATCACTTGTCTAACAAATTCTCGGAATGGAAGAAAAAAGCACAGTCAAAATTTACACAGTATCAAAATACTATTAAAGAATTACAGATGCAGCTTGAGTTAAGAACTAAGGAAGCCAGTGAAAAGGATGAGCAGATAACTTTATTGAAGGAAGACCTTGATCAGCAAAATAAAAGATTTGAATGTTTAAAGGGTGAAATGGAAGATAAGAATAACAAATTGGAGAAAAGGGAGTGTAATTTAGAGACTGAATTAAAAATTCGAACAGAAAGAATTGTGGAATTAGAGGAACATATTACTCAGAAAACAAATGAAATTGAGTCCTTAAATGAAGTTCTGAAAAATTATAATCAACAAAAGGATGTCGAACAGAACGAAATGGTTCAGAAACTTCAGCACATTCAAGAGCTAGGAGAAGAAAAGGACAACAGGGTCAGAGAAGCTGAAGAAAAGGTCTTAAGACTCGAAGAGCAAGTGGCTTTCATGAAATCTGAACTTGAAGATAAGAAGAAAGAATTGGAACATGTGAACTCAAGTGTGAAAAGCAAAGAAGAGGCGTTAAAAGCACTGGAAGATAGACTTGAGTTAGAGAGCGCTGCAAAATTAGCAGAACTGAAGAAGAAAGCTGAGCAAAAAATTGCTCCCATTAAGAAGCAATTACTATCTCAAATGGAAGAGAAAGAACAGCAGTATAAAAAAGATATGGAAAGCCATTTGAGCGAGCTAAATACAAAATTGCAGGAAAGAGAGAAAGAAATTCACCTATTGGAAGAAAAACTTAAATCGGTGGAAAGTTTACCACACTCAGAAACACCCGTTGTACCCAGATCAGCAAAAAATGTGGCAGCATGTACTGAGCAAGACGAAGCAGATTCCCAAGGCTGTGTGCAGAAGGCATGTGAGGAAAAAATCAGTGTTTTACAAAGAAATCTAATCGAAAAAGAAAAGCTATTGCAGAGGCTAGAGCAGGAAAAAAAAGAGACCATCTCTTCTCATTCTGAAATGCAGTGCAAATACCAGGAGCTCCTGATAAAGCTAGAGCAGGCTGAAGCAAAGCAACGCGAGGATCAAGTTGTGATTAATCACCTTCAAGAAGAACTTGAAGGAAAAAGCTTGATAGAATCTCAGCACATGGAAGAAGGAGGAGGTGAGCATAACACTGGGGCAAAGCAAAACTTGGAAAATGTGCTTGACAATGTCCGGAAAACCCTCCAGGAGAAGGAACCTTCTTGTCAGGTTTTGGAGCAAAAGATAAAAGAGCTGGATTCCTGCTTATTAAAGGAGAAGGAAGAACATAGAGTTGAAATGGAAGCATTGACCTCAAAATACGAAAAACTACAGGCTTTGCAGCAACAGAGGGATGGAAAAAATACAGCCACAGAAGTTTTGGAAGAAAGTGCTGGAGAAAAGTCCAAGTCGCTTAGTGACATGGAGACTGAGCACAATGACCTGGAGTTTAAATTAGGAGCGGCCGAGCGGGAGAAGCAGAAGCTGAGCAAGGAGATTGTGAAGCTGCAGAAAGATCTTCGAATGTTGCGGAAGGAGCATCAGAAAGAACTGGATATAACGAGGAAAGAATTTGAACAAGAAATGGAAGAGAAAATCAAGTAAGTTTTTTGTTCTTTTTTAAAAACATGAATATTTTTAAGGCAGTCCTTCCTAAGTAAGCCCTCATTTTGTGCCTAATACAGCGAAGTTTCACCTACCTGAAGTATTAATAAATCAAATAAGTTAAATACCGAGGAGAAATAAGAACAATTTCAGGCAGAGGCAGTGTTTCTCTATGTCCAGTTAGAGCAGTGGTTCTCAACCTGTGGGTCGCGACCCCTTTGGGGGTCGAACGACACTTTCACAGGGGTTGCCCAAGACCATCGGAAAACAGATATTACATTATGATTCATAATAGTAGCAAAATTACAGTTATGAAGTAGCAATAATTTTGTGGTTGGGGGTCACTACAACATGAGGAACTGTATTAAAGGGTTGCAGCATTAGGAAGGTTGAGAACCACTGAGTTAGAGGGACAAACTTTATTTTTCCTTTAAGATCAAGGTTATTAGGTACACACCCAAGGAATTTTAAGTGGAACAGAAAAAATTTCCTATTTCCACAAACATTCTGTAAGATAATCATAGTTTATATATCCTTCCAAAGTTAACTGTGTGTAGACACACACCCACACTCATGCACACATTTGCACTCACCTACTGACACATGCATACACAGACTCACACATGTGTGCCCTACTGAGATCAGATAGTATGCACTGTTACGAAGACTGGATAACTCTTTACGGCTTATTTTTCTTGCATGGCATTAGTTAACCTTCTATTTCTCTTGTCCAGGCAGGAGCAGGAAGATCTTGAGTTGAAGCACAATTCCACACTGAAACAGCTGATGAGGGAGTTCCATACACAGCTGGCACAGAAAGAACAGGAGCTGGAAACAGCTCTAAAAGAAACCATCGGTAAGGAGACATTTAAATCCAGTAAAGAACAAATCCGTATCAGCAGAGACTGTTTGTAATTTAAGCTCCGTCTTTTCACATTGTGCTAAGTGCTGTAAGTAATTAAATTGGAGAAGAATTATTCTTGCCCAAGATAGTTCTGGAATGGGAACTTTCATTGCCTGGTCGTGGCTTGCTTTATTGAGAGGAGGAGCAGGTAAATGAACCTGAAAGCATTAGCAAGTCCATTGCCTTGTAAAGACACAGCTGCTCTGTGAAAAGGGTACATTAATCAGTTGATTTTTATAAAATTTTATTTGGAACATGGATTCTTACTGAAATTGAAACACAGATATTAATTCTTACCTAATGTGTTTTCTTGTGTGTGTCCATTGTTTATTTATTAGATAAAGCCCAGGAAGTGGAGGCTGAACTTCTGGGAAACCATCAAGAAGAGACAAATCAGTTATATAAAAAAATCGCAGACAAAGAAGATGATCTAAAAAGAACAGCTGAAAGATACGAAGAAATCCTTGATGTACCTTATTTTCTCTATTTTGAAATTTAGCTGTAAGATATTTCATGGTAGTGCTAAAGAAGATTGGGCTTGGGCTGTCAGATTTCCTGTTGTGTGTGTATGTGTTTAATGTAGAGGTTTGTTACTTGTTTCCTTGTTTGTTTGTTTTTTTAATATATTTTTATTGATTTCAGAGAGGAAGGAAGAGGGAGAAAGAGATGGAAACATCCATGATGAGAGAGAATCATGGATCGGCTGCCTCCTGCAAGTCCCCCACTGGGGATCGAGCCCACAACCCGAGCACGTGCCCTTGACTGGAATCGAACCCGGGACTTTTCAGTTTGCAGGCTGACGCTCTATCCACTGAGCCAAACCAGCTAGGGCTGTTTTCTTGGTTTAATATTACCCAAATTTGTGTTTCTACATGTATGCAGATTTATAAGGAGTCTAATTGATTTCCGCCAAGACTGTAGTTCCTGATCAGATTCTGCTAACTAGAAAGTACAGCCCCGTTGGCAGGTATTGGAGCAATAGAGTTACTAAAGGAAAGAATTTATTCTCTTAGTTGTCTTTCTCCCCAAGCCAGGCTAAATTGTAAGAAAACTAAACTAAGCTGTGAGAGCTTGTACTTGGATAAAGTGTAAGTGTATGTTTGAGTATGGCTGGGATCTTTTCAGAGGAGCTAGTTAGCTTTATTTTATCCCTGCCCAATTTACATGTTGTTGTTGTTTTTGTTTGTTGGTTTCAAGAGATGAAAAGATGGAGGAAAATGGAATACATCAGCCAGATTTTTTATATTTAGTGGAAGAATACTTCAGTGTACTTATTCCACTAATGGCGGATTGTCATTGTTATTTTTGTGTGTGAAGATAAGCTATGAATGCTAGTGAGGGATTCCGGAACGTTTTGAAATGTAAAACAATGTAAATTATTATTCTTTGGGTTGCAGATTATTTAGTTACTCCAAGCCTTATTTGATGAACCATTTGATGATTAAGAATGCATAAATCAGAGAATCATGCCTCAATGGATTATGGCAGCAATAGAAGTCTCAGCCAAGAATAGATTCTAATAATTTTAAATGTAATTGAAAAGGATGGAATTCCAGGGTATGACACATGCATATAAATGCCACCTTCTTATACTTTAGAGCTTTAGATCTCATTGGGAAAAGATTGGAATAATTTCACATTTTCTTATGCTTTCATAGAGCGCTTTGCAGGGGGTGAACTGTACCACAGCTGTAGAGTTCCCTTTTGTGAACTTCTCTGTTTCTGGATGTGTGGGGTAGCAGAGGGTAGATTTTTCTAGGTCATAACAAATGTGTAGGTAGAGGGATGAAGGATGAGGAAGCAGGGAGAGAAGTTAGCTTTTGGTATGGTTAATCCTTGAAAATCTGCTGTTTACTACAGAAAATGAAGGGAATGGTCCTTCAAGCTTTGGGCTTAGAATAGCAAAGCAATTGGACAGGAAGTGGAGGGTGGCAAAGGAATTGGGTTCGCTCTCGCCCAGGTCCCTTCCTGTGTTTTAGACCAGCATTGTCTATTGGAAATACAATGCAAGCCACAAATATGAGCCACACATGTAATTAGACGTTTTAGTAGCCACATTAAAGAAAGAAGTAGATGAATTTAATTTTTATATTTTAACTAATTATATTAAAAATGTTAGCTTGTCAACATGTAAGATATAGAAAATTAGAACATCAATGAGAAAGAGACATCCATCAACCGCCTCCTGCACGCCCCCTACTGGGGATGTGCCTGCAACCAATGCACGTGCCCCTGACTGGAATCGAACCTGGGACCTTTCTGTCCGCAGATCGACGCTCTATCCACTGAGCCAAACCGGTTTTGGCAGATAGTCCTCATTTAAATGCCCCAACTACATACTCTGTCTTGAAGAATTTCTTTGTAAAAATATAAACATTACTAGAAGAGAATATTAGTAATTCTCAGAAAACACCTTATTGCTTTGATTCTGAGACTATTCTGTCATTGTTCCCATTTAGAAATTTCTGGAATTAGAGTTTTATATGGGATTTATATATATTTTGTAGTGCTGTCCGTGCGCCCCCCAACCCTCCAGCTGTTATCCAGATTGATGATTAATTGATGACATTATAAAATGTTGTATTTTTTGCCATCATGAAAATAATTCTGTGATTTGTTAATAGCAAAATGGAGCACAGAAACATTTTCATTTTCCTGCCTTTACTCTCTAGATAATATTCTTAGCATTCCTTCTCCCCTGTGAAGGAAAAAAATTTTGAATGGAATGTATTAAAAAAATCAAAAAAGATCAAAATAATATAAAACAGTAAAGTTGGAGAAGGGTCTATGATAAAAATTGTCCCTGTTCCTGTTCTCTATTTTCCATGTCCCGTCTCCCTTCTTCTTCCGCAGATAACCATTAGTTTCTTGTGTAATATTCCAGTGTTTCATTATGCAAACGGAAACATTCTTATTTTTTCTTTCCACCCAAACTTAGCTTTTTAAAATATGTTTTTCTGCATAAAATATGCTTTTCACTTAGAGTTTTTTTTGCAAGCCCTTAAGTGGAATTAACTGTGTTTTCTTTGATACTTATTTGTATTTATTATTTCATGTATAACCTGATTTTTGACCACCTGAAAAAGAACGAACCCCTTCTCTCAACAGAAGCGAAGCAGGGATATTATTTTTGTCATATATACATGTGTAAATATATTAATGTATCTGTCCTCTCCCCTGGACTGTAAGTATCTTGTGGTCAGGGATTTTATCATCTCTAGTCTTGAGGACCTAGCCAAATGCTTAGCTCATACTAGACACTGGGTGAATTGAAGGAGGTGACACTAGTAGGGCAGGGAAGAGTTTATTTGGGAAGAGAGGTGGTGACCTCTCAAAGGAGGGGTTGAGTATGCCCCAGTAAAGGAGCTTAGTCCTACCTAATGGCTTAGTCCTACCTCAGAGCAATTCACTGGGAGGAAGTAGCTCCTAAAGCTACATTGGCTACAAATCTGGTTTCTTTTCTTTTCTTTTTTTAAAAAATATTTTATTGATTTTTTACAGAGAAAAAGAGAGAGGGATAGAGAGCCAGAAACATCGATGAAAGAGAGACATCGATCAGCTGCCTCCTGCACGCCCCCCCACTGGAGATGTGCTCGAAACCGAGGTACACCCTTGACCAGAATCGAACCTGGGACCTTTCAGTCCACAGGCCGACGCTCTATCCACTGAGCCAAACTGGTTTGGGCCAAATCTGGTTTCTTTTTGACAGTGATTGTATTTTAGTGATTTTGCTTTGGCACAATAACTAGTCTTTAAGACATAATTTCCATAAATATTCAGCCCAACTACTTTTTCTTGTTTTTATTTCAAAGCAAACAATACCGTTCTTTTTGTCTAGACCAGAAAGCTTTTACAAAGGAAATATACAGAATGTTGATTAATTAGAAATAACACGTTAAAGATTATTTTGTAATTCTTAGCGTGCTTGCTTTAGATTAGTATCCCTAACTGTCAAGGGAAATGTCAGGCATAGCTAGCTGTCATATTAAAATCTGGGCCTAACTGAATAAGTAGTAGCTAAGAGATGATCCTTTCCAATAAGGCCAAGCCATCCACACAGGATATGCAATGGCAGAATAAAACCAGAAACCCAAGACTGGGGGCAGTGAAGTAGATACAACTGTTTCTGGTTAATGGTATTTTAAGGATGGTGCCTAGGTTAAAGTTTGCCTCTGGAGAGATGTTAAAGGAGAGTCCCTGCTTTGCTTCTGTTGAGAAGGGGTTCGTTCTTTTTCAGGTCTAAATTCATGACAAGTGGTATTTAAAACTGCATTTTTCATGGATCCCATGGTGGTTCATTGCCTTATTTTGTCCCATGGGGCCTTTCTGGTTTTATTTATTTTTGAGACTGTTCCTTGGTTCTGGCAAGTCAGCATCTGTTAAGTCAGAAACCTATTTATGGTTGTTTTTCCTGGTTAGACTCTTACTCAGCAGACATTTGTCATGTTGTCGTTACTTAAATTTGATCAGTATTGCAATTCCAAATGGTCTTTTAGCACAGATCTGACTCAAAAAATGTTTAGATGTTTGTTTGTTTTTGTTTCCTACAGAGGTAGTTTTCTCTATAGTGTATTGTCTCTCTGTGTTCTTTTTAATGTTTATTAACACATTTTTTTAAATTCTAAAGGCTCGTGAAGAAGAAATGACTGCAAAAGTAATGGACCTGCAGACGCAACTTGAGGAGCTGCAGAAGAAATACCAGCAGAGGCAGCAGCAGGAAGAAAACCCTGGCAATGATAAAGTGAGAGGAAAGGACCTGGCGTCATACATTTCTTGAAAATGTCATTTCCAGTTTTTGACTCCCTTACTAACACACATACCTACCTCGTTTAGTCCTAACAAAAACCTGGCCTCTATTTTACAGACAGTGAAACTAAGGTTCAAGGCGGTTAAATAAAATGTCCAATCTCTCACAATCACTGTTGTGTTGGGAATTTAAACTCAACCTGCCAGACTCCGAAGCCTCACCATTTTGATTAGACTGGTACTTCTCAGCCTGCTCCGTGGAAAAAACAGCAGAGGGAAGTGAACCCCACAGTCCAGAGGCAGAGCTAAAATGCTCTATAGAAAGTGTGATAATGTTAAGTGTTTATAGTTTTGTATTAAAAATTCATGTGAATTTTAATGCTCCTCTATAAAATAGTTTTGTAGTCACTTAGAAATTTTTTTAGTTATATGCCACTAAAAAAAACAATTCCTGCCCTGGCCGAGTAGCTCAGTTGTTTGGAGTATCTTCTGGTACACCATAAAGATGTCAGGTTCAATTCCCGGTCAGGACACATACCCATTGGGGTGTGTATGGATTGCTGTTTCTTTCTCTCACATTGATGTTTCTCTCTCTAAATATCAATCAAAATATAACAAAAAATATTTTGTTCTACAAAAACAAAACAAAAAACAAAAAACACTTCCTATTTTTCTCCTTGGTTATTGAGTCAGATACAAATATAATAGAATTATTTTGAAACAGAGATCTGGTACTGTGTATCAAGGCATTTTTATAATTCCAATTTTTTTAAGCCTCTTCTGCAGATGCTTAGAGAGAGGAAGGGAGAGGGAAAGAGAGAAACATCGATCTGCTGCCTCATGCACATGCCCTGACCGTGAGATTGAGCCCACAATCCTGGCAGTTGCCCTGAGCAGGAATCGAACCTACAACCTTTTGGTTTGCCGGACGATGGTCAACCAACTGAGCCACTCTGGCTGGGCAATCCCTGTCTTTAAGTTGATTCTATGAAAGATGAGCTATATTTACCCTGTGGCTTCCTGTCCCATTGTGTACCCCAATAAGTGTACACTCACAGGGCATGTAGGCTTGAGTTTGAGAATCCTGTCAGTGTACCATTCTACTTACAAAAATATTCTCACCCATCCAGTGTGGTCTTCTCATAGCACTCTCATGAAGGCCTTGAGAAAGTAGGTAGGCGCTATTCACGTCTTCATCGTTGAGAGTTATAATAATTCATTACAGAATGTTACCAGGTAGCAATTTTCCAGACACGGTTCATGGATAACCTTCCCAAACTGGAAAGAAGAAGCCTGGATAAAGGGCTTTGCTATTTTGAGCTATTTGATACCTATATCTTATTTATTAGCACTGAACAGGCTAAACGGGCTTTTCTCTGTTTCTTTAATGGCTACTAAATTGTTTTAGTTTTTTGTGTTTTTTCTTTTCCTATTTGATCATGATCTGAATAAACCAGGTGCTATAAAAAATTACTTCTTATGGAAGAATACCTGTTCTTTTCTTTGGTATCAAAATAAATATTCATGTCACATATAGTGACAGTTTGCTTTGTGTTGGGATGCCATAGAATATGGAAAGATTATGAGATTAATACGCAGGTTTTCGGAGTCCTTTACCTTGTATCATAAGAAAGGACATAAAATAGCCTTAAATTTTATTCCTACTCTTAGAAATACCTTTTTTATTTTATTCCTCAGAAACTTTTATCCTCTTCCTTCTTGAGCATCTTTTGTTTCTGTGATGTCTTGAATTGCATATCATTACTGAGTTCAATGAAAAATAATTTGTGGTTATAGCTCAGAATGGATTCCCTTAAATAGTTGTTTAGATGTTTCCTTAAAGGGCCTGTATGCTTCAGATAGGTGTTAATATGTCTAATTTTTACAAATAATATAAACAAATGCATGAATATATTCTTGTTAAAGAGTCAGATAATACACCTCCCCTGCTAAGTTGTAATCATTGTTAGAAGTTCCATGAGTTTTTTTCTTGTTTACCAATGTTTGTGAATATTCACAATATAATAATTTGTATAGCAAAATAGACCAGGTTTAAAAGCAAATATATCAAATAATCTCATTTCAAATCTGACCACTCTCTTAAGCCTATAACACTAGGCTTAATTTCATATTACTCTATTGTTGAGTAATATCCTTGTAATTTCATATTACTCTATTGTTTCTTAAAAATGTCATTGTATACACTCATTTTTTCTTTTCCATTTTCAGGCAACAATATTGGAGCTACAGGTAAGACTAAATCTTCATTGAATTTAATTGAAGGTAGTGCATTTTCAGGACCATTCTGTTTTTTTAAGTTAAAACATGAAGAGACTATTTTTAATTTTTTAAAATTCCCAAGCAGTACAAAAGAGTGTCTGGACAGTGATGAAACCCATATGCATTTCACATATGTTTTTTTTTTGTTGTTCTTTCAGACACAACTAGCACAGAAGACTAGTCTGATCAGTGACTCAAAGTTGAAAGAGCAGGAGTTCAGAGAGCAGGTACAGATCTAATTGGTGCCTTTTATTTGAACTACTTTCCTTCATTTATGTTAGTATGTACTTGGATCTCTTTTAACTAATTAAAAAAGAACTGATTTAATAGTTGGCTTTGCAATTTTGTTTTTCATTTATAGAGGATAGCTCTCCAAATTCATGCAGTGATAAAATACATATCATAGAATTGACTATTTGAACCATTTAAAAAAAATCCTGACCTGAGGATATTTTTTCCATTGACTTCTAGAGAGTGGAAAGGAAGAAGGGGAGGAGAAAGGAGAGGTGGGAGGATAGAAGGGAGGTAAAAAGACAAACATCAATGTGAGAGAGACACATTGGTTGGTTGCCTCCCGCACTTGCCCCAACAAGGGGTGGGGAATCTGTGTCGGAGATCATGCCTTTGGCCAGATATTGAGCCCACAATAGTTTGGTCCAAGGGCTGACGCTCCAAACTCTGAAGAAAACTGACCAGGGCCATTTGAACCATTTTTAAAAGCATGTGATTCATTGACATTTAGTTCATTCACAACACCATTCATTTCATCACCCCAAAAGAAGCCTCTTATCCATTGAGCTGTCACTCTTCAGTGCCTTCTCCCTCAGCCCAGGTAACCTCTACTCTGCTTTCTGGGTCTATGGGTTTGCCTGTACTGTTTACTATAAATAAAATCATATAATACATGCTCTTTTTTATTGGGCTTATTTCAGTTAGCATGATGTTTTTAAGATTCATCCATTTGTAGTACGACATTCCTTTTTATGGCTGAGTAATATTCTGTTGTATGAATATTCCACATTTTCTTTATCTATTTATTAGCTAATGGATATATGGATGGTTTTACCTTTTGGCTGTTGTGAATATTGCTTATAGGAACATTGTGTATAATTTTTATTTGAACAGCTGTTCCCAGTTCTGTGGGATATATTCTCAGGAGTGGAATTTCTAGATCACATGGTACTTATATGTTTAACTTTTGAGGAGCCACCAAACTATTTTACTTTCCCACCAATGAAGTATAAGGACTCTAATTTCCCCACATTCTCACCAACCAGTTATTTAATTTTTTTTTTTTATTATAGCCCTCCTAGTATGAATTGGTATCTCATTATGGTTTTAATTGGCATTTTCCTGCCCAGGCTGGTGTGATCAGTGGTTAAAGTGTCAGCCCATGCACTGAAGGGTTGCAGATTTCATCCCTGAGCCCCTACCAGGGCCCCTGAGGGAGGCAGCCAATCGATGTTCAATTTCAATATATCCTATCTAATAAAAAAGTAATATGCAAATTGACTGTACCTCAGCCACACCCACCAGCCACAAATATATATATATATATTTGTTGTCTGTGCTTTTGTTATCATATCTAAGAAACCATTTGTATTTTATCTCTCTATATTCTGTTTTTGGGATTAAAAAAATCTAGTGGATACAGCAGTCTTTTTTTTTTTTTTAATATATGGTCTCCATGTGAATTTTATGATGTGATTAAAATATTTGTTATTTTTAGATTCACAATTTAGAAGACCGTTTGAAGAAATATGAAAAGAACGTATATGCAACAACTGTGGGGACACCTTACAAAGGTAAGAATGATCGCATATGATGTTACCATGTTGTTGGTAGATTTATGGATGATTTTTATTTTTGTCTTTGCCAATCTAATTTTTTACAATGAACATCTTTACTTTTGTGATTCACCAATAAGAGCTGATTTTAAGGAAAGAATAGCAGAGTCTAAAACAAAATTAATGCATATTTGTTGTTTTAAAAATTCAAATTTAGTGTACAGGTAAAACTGTAAGTTTCTACTTTATGTTCCTTTCTCTAAATGGACCTACTTGACAATTTATGTAATTTTTCCAGACTTCTGTTTGTGTGCAAACATTTATCTAATCCACTACATGCAGACATACACAGTTATATATCTTACATGCTTCTGTTTTTTACTATTACAATAAAGATGTAATTACTAAATTTTAAGGACATACAACACAATTTTTAATTAAATTAAATAAGGACTTGCTTTGGATTTTTCCAAAATGCTTTTTAAAAATAAGGGAAAACCAGTTTGGAAGTTTCCTATGGCCCATTGCAGAGCAGATTCTTGATACAAAGATTAGTTGCTCCAGTTAGGTCAACATATGTGATTTTCAACCTAGAATTGTTGAGTCAGTGCTCAGCAGTGCAGAGAAACAGGACTGCTTCTCTTTGGTAGTTTCATCTTAAGGATTTCATAATTTTTTTTCTCCATTAAAGTTATAAAATGATCATACATAGTTTATTTAATAAGCAACACATATAAGTATAACACTAAGTGCCAAGCACTATTATAAAATAGGTTTTGTGTATCAACTCATTTAATCCTCTCAACAACCCAGGTGGTCTGCTTGAATATGCAGTCATCTCTTCACCATGCTGAGTCTTTGAAGAGTAAGAGCAAAATGAGCACCCACCATGCAGGAAAAAGTATTAATTGCTTCTCCAGGAAAGTAGATATAAATAAGTAATTTAGTTTAAAGCAATAAAATCAGTTATTTTCTGAAAAGTGAAAAACATTGTGAACTATTGCATTTTGTTGATCTAAAGTAGCAATTTTCAACCCATGTGTTGCAAGAATTTTTAAAACATGCAGTACCTGTCGAATAAAAAAAAAATGACAACAGCCAACACAATAATAGCTGTCCAGTGTGAATTGATCAAAATTCAGAATTTTAGGAATTAGTTTATATATGGCATGAGATAAAAAAGGTTGAAAATCACTGATCTAGAAGGATGAAACACATTATTTAAAAAAAATATTTTATTGATTTTTTACAGAGAGGAAGGGAGAGGGATAGAGAGTTAGAAACATCGATGAGAGAGAGACATCGATTAGCCACCTTCTGCACACTCCCTACTGGGGATGTGCCCACAACCAAGGTACATGCCCTTGACCGGAATCGAACCTGGGACCTTTCAGTCTGCAGGCTGACACTCTTATCCACTGAGCCAAACCAGTTTCAGCAAAACACATTATTTTTTGAAGAGAAAATAGTGTAATATAATATTTGGTTCTTGGGTAAAGCGTGGTTTGAGGGAATTGGGTCTTCTAAAAATATATACTGAAAAATGAAGGGGTGGTGGGGAGGTGAAGGGCCCAATATATAGTAATGGAAGATGGTTTGACTTTGAGTGGTTGGCACACAGTGCAATACACAGATCTTGTGTCATAGAAATGTACACCTGAATCCTACATGATCCTGTTAGCCAATATCACCCCAGTAAATTTAATTTAAAAAATGAAGTATTCCAAACATACACATACATGTGATGTAAATATCAAGTAGGAAGACCAGTTAACACCTAGGAATCTGCCATCTAGAACATTGCCGTACCTCTGAGGCGCCCTGTGCTACTCTCTAATCTCTTATCTCACTGTTCTTTTCCATGGGTACCGCTGTTATATATTAAAGCATTAGAACATTTCCCTAATCTTCGGCTTCTTGATAAAACTCTTAACATGGGCTTTTACTGTCCAGGCATCCCCAGATTCCCATTTGCCTTCCCATTAATTCTGTGGTTTTATTTTCCTGTGTTCCTCTATCCCTGCAGGGCTTTTCTATGATCTCAGAATGTTTTCATGCAGCATTTAGATATTCCCTGTAGAATAGTGCTTTTCAGATTATCTAGTGTGTCATACTACTGGAAGTTGATGCAAGTATAGACTTCACATAATGCATAATTAGGAATTTATTAGATTAAAGTTTGTCTGAACTGTATCTGTTCTTTACTTTTAAGTTGAAATAGAGCTTAACAAATGAACTATAACTTTTTATGGCAGTCTTTTTAAGATGTTGAATCAAAATGTTTGAAAATCATTATAATGGCATTAATGTTTCATGCATTTTCAAGTTATTTATCCTGTGTTTCAAAAACAGTTTTGAAAACTTGATTTAAACTTAGTACTTTTTGGTTTGGGATACTAGGAAAACTCAAATACTATTCTGAGATACTGAACTCTTAATAAAATAAAAGTGATAGTTAACTTTAAATTTTAATCATCATTGTAGAATAGCTGAAGCCAACACATAATACTTCAGATTTAAGGAATCTTTTATAGTTTTTTAAAATTGTCATACCAAAAGAAAGAGGAAGAGGAGATGGAAGAGGAAAAATGTGAGAAATAAGGTTGCTATAATTTTTGTGATCTCTTATAAGGGAAGAATACCAATTGGAATGCTTCATGTATACACAATACAATACCATGCAGTACAAAATAATTAATACAAGAATGTGCATCTCTTTGTTCAATTGTGTGTTGTTGTTTTAGTTTGTCTGTTTTCTAAGTTTATCTAGTTTTGTCTTTACAATTTGACCTGTTTTTTATTTGACAGGTGGCAATTTGTACCGCACTGATGTCTCACTCTTTGGAGAACCTACTGAGTTTGAGTATTTGCGAAAAGTGCTTTTTGAGTATATGATGGGTCGCGAGACTAAGGTATAAATCATATCTAATAATTTGGCATGTGATTTAATTTAAAAGGAAATACATTTTAATATGCATATTCCATATGTTTACTATTAACAGAACATACATACTAATAGTAGGTGACAGTTACCTGTGTTATAGCTCTTAATTTACAGAAGTTAAGTGGTAGATTTTGTTTATATTTCTTAGATTTATAAGATATTAATTTAAAAAATACTGTTAGATGATGTTAAATACTAAAACTTAAGATTTCATTAACTTAATACTTTGTGAAACATGTGGCTTTTTTACTTTTGAATAACAGATTTCATTTTCAGGGTAACTTAAGGATAGTGTGGAAGTATTGAAAATGATCATAAATAAGACTGCTTAGGGATATTTACAAATATTTTATATTAGTCACTATAAAAAATCATTCCTTCATATAAGGAATATTGATCATTTAAAAATTACCACATCATGTGAGTAATAGTGCTTGGCTAATTTGTTTTTTAGAATGTTAAATTTATTGTAAGGTCTTTGAGCGTATTTATTTCCTCTATAATGCATTTAAAATAACCTTATATTGGACTTTTGGTAAATATATCTTGAATTGAATTGAATGCATTTAGGAAAATTTCTGAGTCTTTTCTCAAGCAAAATTTTTCACTTAAAGCAATTTCTTTTGCTGATATAATTTCAAGTTTTTACTTAAATAAACGTTTACATTATCTATAGACCTTGGCTAGAATGGAACAATAAGTTTTCTATTCTTTGAAGCAAGCATTGTTTTAATTTATAAGTCTGTGGGGTTTACTGAGTCATAAGTTGCTAAGCCAGTTCAGGGATTGATTTGAAATATATTTAAAAATCTGAAATGTAAGGGCAAAAGTAAAATTCTTAAAATAATGTTATGAATTTATGGATTGTAGATTCAGTTAAACACTAGGAGTTATATAGGGCTGGAAATCCTTTGAGTCCTTGATACCTATAGAAATCTCATTTCATTGTATCAAATAGTTTCAAAGTAAAATGATAACTATTGTGAGTCTGAAATGTATCACAGGAGGTATATATTAACTCATAGTGATTCAGTGTCTCTGTTTCCTAGGGACTCTTTTTTAAATCATAGGGTAGCTAAAACCAATTTTCTCCTAAACTTATTAAAACAAAGCTAATGAAATATAACTTTCTCTTATTAAGTCTTTATTGGATAGTAGCCTGTGTTTGAGGTGAGGTAGACAGTTTATGTTGTCTTGTTATTGCAGGAAAAGAGGAAAGGCATGTCTTTAAAAAGAAAAGTTTCTCAGAACTTTAGCAACTTTGGTTCATTTGTGAATTTAAAACTATGACCCCAGTGTTGTGGCTAAACAAATTATTTAACCGATTCTTGGTCTGTGGAGTGAAGAGACTGACGGCCCCAGCCTGTTTCTTTTGGAGGCTGCGAATATATGTGGGATGAAGACCAGCACAGACTAAGGCATATTCTGGGGCAGGGCTGGTTCAGCGATGGCTAAGCTTGTGTTTTCAAGGCTTTGCAGGTGGTTTTAGATTGTGACTTGCGAGACAGCTGAGAGGGATGTCCTCAAGGTGTAGGCTGTCCCAACTAGTTCTTGGCTGGGAATTCCTGTCCAGGAGTACTCTCTCTATTCTCTATCTTTAGCATGCAGGGCATTTTTCTAGTCACTAAATTGCTGAGTAGTCTGTCATTCTTCATTCACATTTTAAAGGTAAATATTAAAAATTGGTAGTAGATTTTTTGACTTAATTTACCGCATATTTATTCAGCACTTACTATCTGTGGCCCTTTGTTTATCGCCAGGATGGATAGAGAGGTGAAATTGGACGACATCCCTAACTTTAAGGAGATTACCATATACAGATGCTCCTTGACTTATGGTTACTTCCTGATAAACTGTCACAAGTCAAAAATGTCATGTCTAAAATGCCCTTAAGACACCTAACCTACTGAATGTCATAGCAACATGCTTAGAGCATTTACATTAGCCTACAGTTTGGCAAAATCACTTAACACAAAGTCTGTTTTACAATAAAGTGTTCAATACTTGATGTTATTTATTATGCATGTTGCGTTGGCACCATCATAAGGTTGAAAGATTTAGGTCGAATCATTAAACGTCAGGGACGTTCAGTCATAGGAAAGGAGAGATATTCTCAGCGAAGCATATGTGATGCAGCATGAGATAAGCACAGGATGGGAAGGCTGAGGAAAATGTCACGGAGAAGCAGGTGTGCCTGCTGGGCTTTAAATGGGGCTTAGGTTTTGATGGATGAGCTCAGAGAGGAGGGAGAGCCTAGACAGGGTGTCCCAGGCAGGAAAGAGAGGGTGGGTTTTGGAAGACATGTCGTCTGGTCCAACCAGAACATAGGATCTGTGAGGTGGAAGTGACCTGCTTACCGCGGCTCAGCGTGGAGGCCTAGAATGCTTTCAGGTTTTACCTGGAGATATTGGGGGGTAGCCCTGGGAATTTTTGAATAGGGGTTGACAAGATCAAAGTTGTTTCAGATATCCTTTTGGCCGATTTTTCTAATTTTTACCCATTAATAAAGAAATTTGAAATGGAGACCAGATTATGGCTTTAGAATAAACCAGAATCCTATTGGCCTCTGCAGTTTGATTCTCATTCGCAGTTGTTTCTTGTCTAGCAGGATCTGTCTGTCACCCCGGGTATTTCTTCATTTGCCTTTGAACACAGTGTATCTAGTTAGTTTCATGAGACAGATGGTTTTTTTAAGACCACATGTAAGACACACTTTCTTATAGTATGAGGTTAAGTATGCTCCCTTTCGTCTGTTGTTGCCCTTTCATTTTCTTGGGTTTGATCCTTTGCTACAACTGATATTAAAACTCAACCTGTTCTCCTTTTCAATAGAAATTGTTTCTCATCCTAACTTTTATGGAAGTCTCTCCCTCAAGCAGATCTGACTAGAGGCCACTCCCAAACTAGGTGGCTTATTTGAACTGTACTCCCAGGGCCTGAGGATACTGTCCAGAGAGTAGACAGTCTGGCTTCTTTCCCGAGGGATGGCAGAGAGGGGGGTTCTCCATTAGTGTTTTCTGGCTTGAAGGGAAGAGCTTGAAGCCTTTACTGGATGATCAGCTGCAAATTCTGAGGAAATTGCTGACAAATTTTGAGGTGGATTTCTCATTTCCCATTACTTACATTACTTAGAAATGTGAAGAGACACTAGCCAAAGCTTTTTTTTTTTTTTTTTTTTTTTTTTTTTTGGTAGACATGCGTATGTATCCTTGTATATGTGGTTTCATAATGAATATAAATGGACTTTTGGGTACTTTGAACTTCATAAGCTATTGAAATTAAAGAAATTCTTGTAACTGTAAATTCTTGAATTTTAAGTTTTTATTATTTCTTAAAAACAGCCTTCATAGTTATATACTAGAAAACATTTAAAATTGCTTCAGAGTGTTAATAAAAAGAATATTGAAATAGTTACTACTTAATATTTCTCTTGCCATTTCCTGCCACATTTATGCTTTGTTTCGAGATTTCAGTTTACCAATATAATTTAAAAGGTGAGGGTTTTTGTAAAATGCCTTTGGAATTCTCCAAAAACTAAGTTGTTTTAAGTGGTATTTTTTTTGATCATCAAAATGGCAGAGGCAAAAAAGAAAAAGAAAGAAGGAGGCTGAAACTAAATCTTGCTGTGTTGGGGTTTGTGTTATTAGCTGATCTCTTAGTTGAAATAAGTATTAGAAATATGTAAAGCGCCTTGCCTAGGCTGTAGCACATAATAGGAAGTTTTAAAATGTTAGTTTCTTTCCTTCCTGGAAATAATTATACTTTCTTTGTAATGATGTGAGTTCCCAAAATTTTTGGTTAACTCTATTACATCATCTTTTCCTCTGAAATCTAGTCTATCTCCTCCACCCCTAACCACCCTCCCACGCCCTCCTCCCCCACCAACACACACTGTAGCAATAAACAAGGAAATGTTAGAGTCAGTTCTCTGGGTGACCCTCCCCTTCTCTCAGGAATCCTCAGTAGAGCACTAGCACCTAAATCTATATGTAAGGTCTCAACTTGTTGTCCTTCTTATTTCATAAGTGGTATCTTCTTTCCTCTCTGTCTCCCTCAAAACATCTCATCTTGATACAAAATAGGGAATTTCAACCTTTGAGGAGAATTTTCCAGGAGCTTATGGGTGACAGTCTGACTTACGGTATATTTATTTAGATCTGCACAATTTCTTATCTTGTTTTGCAAGCCACCATGTGTACTGTTTGACTCGTCATGTTTTCTACCAAACAAAACATCTTGTGTTTATTTAAAATGTAATTTGTATTTTTATTAGGTTGATGTGCTGCATGTTTTAAAATACCTACGAAGCATGTTCATGTTCATGCAGTAGCCCATTTTTATGAGATATATGATGTGATTTACTTAATGCTGAACTTTGGAGTCTCTAATTCTGATTATTTAGAGCATATGTATTGGCAATACATTAGTTAATAGATAGATTTCTACAAATAAGAAGCCTCATAAAATGAATGAATAATTAAGTTGTAAATTAATAAGACAAAGGGCCACGAGCATTAGAACTTTATATAGCTTCATGCTATTGTAATTGTATCTTCGTAAAATAATGTCAGCCAGACTTTGTGAGGAGTCCTTTTAAATTGAAGTTCTAGTGTTGGCTGTTATTTCCTTACTTGATACCTTCACATCATACTTCTTTGGTCGTGACTTCCATCGAGAGCACCTAAGAATCTCACCAGCAGACATGTCAGAATGGGTCAAGACTTCTGCTCTAACGTCTATTAGTCACCATCCCTTGCTTTTCTTGTAGACCATGGCAAAGGTTATAACCACTGTACTGAAGTTCCCTGATGATCAGACTCAGAAAATTTTGGAAAAAGAAGATGCTCGACTAATGGTAAGCTTTAAAAATAGGTTACTAATAGAAGATGACTTTGTCTTATCCTATATAATAAAAGCCTAATATGCAAATTGACTGAATGACGAAACAGCTGGCAGAACGACTGGTGGCTGTGATGTGCACTGACCACCAGGGTAGATGTTCAACACAAGAGCTGCCCCCAGCCTGCAGGCCCCAGGATAGCCAAGGCGGGTGCCAGCGGGGGCCCCTGATCTTCCTGCTGGTTGCCCCCCAGATCGGCTCTGGTTTCTGGCCAGGCCTATGGACCCCACCTGTGCATGAATTTTATGCACTGGGCCTTTAGTCTACTTATATTCTATTCTGTCTTATTTACAAAGACTTTGAGTTGGTAAAAGAAATAATTTTTTTTATTTATTATACTATAGTCTGAAAAATGAGGAAGTTTAATTTAGGGAAGATATGTGAATTGGGTGTCTTCAAGGAAAGAACTGTCTTATTTAATAGCAAATATGAGGTTGATGCCCATATATGCTATATTGGATTTCTAAAACTTGAGATATTTATAGGAAAGATAGAAAAGCCATTTTTTTGGTATAACCATTAAGTATATATAATGATGTCTTACAGATTGCAGTTCTTTATTCTATTTTAGTTGATTTTCAAATATACAGGAATTCTGAATGAAAGAATTTAAGCATTTAAAAAAATATGTTTTTATTGATTTCAGAGAGAGGAAAGGAGGGGAAGAAAGAGAGAAAAGCATCAGTGATGAGAGAGAATCATAAATTGGCTGCCTCCTGCACACCCCACACTGGGGATTGAGCCCAAAACTGGGAATCGAACCATGACCTCATGGTTCGTAGGTCGACATTCAACTACTGAACCACACTGGCTGCGTGAATTTAAGCATATTTGAGCTTGTGACATATACTATAAAAGAAATGTAGGTAACAAAATTATTAGAAACCCTTGTGTGAAGTCAGCTGTGATTAAATTGGAACAAACACACACTTCATAAGTTATGCAAAATTCTCCATGCCTAACTTCCTTTTGCCCTGTTTCATGAGTTCAGTACTGCACTTCTCTCTCTCTCTCTCTCTTTTTTTAATATATCTTATTGATTTTTACACAGAGGAAGGGAGAGGGATAGAAAGTCAGAAACATCGATGAGAGACATCGATCAGCTGCCTCCTGCACGCCCCCCACTGGAGATGTGCCCGCAAGCAAGGTACATGCCCCCGACTGGAATCGAACCTGGGACCTTTCAGTCCGCAGGCCAACGCTCTATCCACTGAGCCAAACCGGTCTCGGCATGCACTTCTCTCTTCTCTAAAGCAAGAAAAGATCTTCTCCTTAGTGATGGGTTAACCCAGTGGTTGGCAAACTGCGGCACGAGCCAGGGTTTGCCGCTTTGTTGACTAATGTGTTTGCCGACCACTGGGATAGGGGCTTAATGACAAGGAACAACAGCCTGTAATTATTGCAATCGAGAGAGAGTCTAGGTCAGTGGTTGGCAAACTCATTAGTCAACAGGGCCTCAGTTTGCCGACCACTGGGTTAGCCTATATTTGAGTATTTCCAGAAAGAAGGACTAAACCAATAAATAACGATCTCCCAAAGCATTCCACCTTATCTAGACAGACTGTGTGTGTCTTAGGAAAGTTCTTGCTTAACGTGAGCCCAAATCTCCCCTTTCAGTATTGGTCAGCAGTTTGTTCTGGTTCTAACTCATAAAACTGATGCATAGTGAAAGAGACTGCACGTGTAAAATATTGATTTATAATCTTAAAAGTTGTTTTTACTCTTGAGTTTTAAAATAATGATATGCTATCATTGTCAAAACACATTGTAAACAGTTCAGAAGCATTGCACAGAAGGGGAGGCCTTCAGGATCTTCAGCCCCCAGCTGTTTTACCCTGCCAAGACCACCGTTGTTTATAACGTGGAGACTGTCCCAGGTTTTCTAAGCTTTATTCACATATTAATAATTATTCCTTCATCACTTAATTGTTTCATAAAAATGAGAGTGGGCAGCAGCTTGCTTATTTCACTTACTCTGTTTTTATATTATTCTGCCTCATTCTTTCTAATGGCTGGTTTTATGATTATATGGATGTCCTACAATTTAATTCACCAGTTTCCTATTCATGGACACTTAGGTGGTGTCCAGTTTTTCAATACTTACGAACATAGATAGACACAGGGGAGCATCCATATACATATCTTTTGCAAGTTTTCCAATAGTATATTAACCTTATTGTATTGTGTGTGTTGCAGATATATACTAGTTTGCCTTTTGACTTTGCTACTTTTTACTAACTTCACATTAAATATAAATAAATAAGTAAAGTGGTACTTAAGGTTGGTCACATTATCCATGAATAGACTCAGATTTTATGAACACCTGTTTTTTCCTGATGCTCTTTTAAAGCAAATCCGGAAGCTAGTTAATAATCTTGGATTATGACCATCTTAAAACAGGACAGAATTTACTGCAGAAGGTTGCTGCATTAAAACTATGTTTGAAATTGGGTCTCTTTTTTTTTTTTAGTTTTTTTTTTAAAATATATTTTTATTGATTTCAGAGAGAAATGGAGAGGGAGGGAGAGAGAGAAACATCAATGATGAGAGCGAATCATTGATCAGCTGCCTCCTGCAGGCTCCCCCACTAGGGATTGAGCCCACAACCCGGGCATGTGCCCTTTACTGGATTCGAACCTGGGACCCTTCAGTCCACAGGCTGACACTCCATCCACTGAGCCATAGGAGCAATTTCCCTCTAAATGGAAATTTGGGATGGGTCATCTTTCTTAAAACTATTCCTGATGAACTGTTGAATTACAAGAGAACTACTCAGTGATAAAATATATTTGAAATGATAATTTGACATAGATATACTGTAGTCATATTTTCCCTATACCTTTTGATAGTCAATTGAGATTATGTAAATAAAATTTGAATGTGTACTTTAATGAAATTATGAGATATATCTTTTTTATAAAACAAGTAATTATACTCCAATTAATGTAGCATATCAATATGTACCAAAGTGGGAAGTAAATTTTAAATTTTTAATTATGTTGTTTAAATTTTTAAATTAAAGGTACAACTAAAAATCTCAGCTACATAGTGTTATGTTTAGAATTACAGATTCCTAATACTTTGCTTATACTTCCTTGATTTGAGGAGATTTGAGGAAAATTTAAGTAGAATCTGTTTAATCATTTGAAGCTCATATACACATCTAACCTATGTTTTTTATTAAGCCTGAAAACTAACCCAATAAGCTTTTTTTCTTCCTGGCTTTATAGTATACTTCACCTCGCAGTGGTATCTTCTGAGTAAACCATCAGTCTGTGCTTAGTTAGCATGTGGTGAGTGAAGAATAATGTCTTGTGTCTTCTGTGTTGCATGATACTAACCATTTTTCTGCAATTCTTTTGCTTTTTTGTTTAATAAATATATGATTTTGCTATGGGTTAATATTGGTGTATTCCATTAATTCTGTTTAATAGATTAGCAATCACCTCCACCAGTAAGATTATATAATTTTAGGGAGTTTTAGTACTTGAAAGTTTCAGAATTGTTCTTTTGGAATTTTGTTAAAGAATCCAAAAAAGTACTTATGCATTCCATATTCACTTTAGTTTTTTAATTCCCAAGAATGTCCTTTGAAGTCAATAAAGATTGTAAGAAAGAAATGAAAAATCATTTTCTAGTGAAGTGATATATAGTTCACAAATCCAGAATTTAAAATATTGTGAAGCTTACTTAGAGTCAAGAGTAATATGAAATAATGAAAATTAGTAAAGTCGATTTAAAAATAAATGCAGTTTTACTACTTCCTGGGATCAACAAAATAACACATTTGTCCTGTGGAGACCCTTAGGCAGCCTGCTTTAATTAAAGATGGCTATTTCTAATTAGAAACAGTGCATGAAATTTGTACACTGGGTGTGTGGGGGGGGTGTCTCTCAGCCTGGCCTGTGCCCCCTCGCAGTCTGAGACCCCTCGCTCCTTTCTGCTCGCTGCTCCTTAGCGCTGCTGTGGAGGTAGGAGAGGCTCCTGTCACTGCTGCTGTGCTTGCTAGCCATGAGCCCACAGTGGCACTCCCTCTGTGGGAGCTCACTGACCGCTAGGGAGCAGCTCCTATGTTGAGCATCTGCCCCCTGGTGGTCAGTGAGCATCATAGTGACCGGTCATTCTGGTCTTTCCACTGTAATGGTGGCTTAAGCTTTTATTATATAGATTTCATGTTGTTATAGTGAAGTGAAGGCATCTAAAATATTTCAACGCAGTTAACTGTCCTCACTATTTCAACACCCCTTCAATTACCTCCACAATTAATTTATGCAATTAGCTTGATTTAAAGCCCCTGAAAATTTAGAGAACATTTTTACCTCAAACTTAGCTAGAATCTTCACAAATCACAAATAACCTGACCACAATGAATAAACTTAATTACAGTTAAAGACTTCCTGTGATTATTAATTTGGCTAATATTCAGCTAACAGTATCAAGGTTTAAAATTCCAATATACAGCATTTAAAAAAGCTGTTTAGCTTTAAAAATTCTTTTTGCCTACATTTGAGGCTCATTTTGATTTTAATATATATCAGTTAACTTGCCTTAGTGATTACCTAGAATTATCTTGGTCATGTAAATCCCATATCAAACTCAGTAAGTCTTAAATTTATATATATATATATATATATATATATGTTGTATATATACTATATATGTGTGTGTGTGTATGTATATATATATATATATATATATATATATATATACACACGCATATATATAGATTTCAGAGAGGAATGGAGAGGGAGAGAGAGTAGAAACATCAATGATGAGAGAGAATCCTTGATCAGCTGCCTTCCGCACGCCCCTCACTGAGGTTTGAACCCGCAACCCGGTCATATATGCCCTTAACCGGAATCAAACCCTGGGCCCTTTGGTCCATAGGCTGACACTCTATCTACTGAGCCAAACCTGCTAGGGCAAATTTTCCCTTTTTAATAATATAAATATCTCATCATACTTAATAATATAAATAATACAAATTATTGCATTTAAGTACTGTCATTAATCACTGGAAATGATTACTGTGTCGCATTTCTATTGATTGATTAATTGACTGACTGTCTCCTCAATTTTTAGTTTGATTTGCAAAATGGTATAATAAACACTTTTATATCCTTACTTGTATTTACCAATTACTAACGTTTGCCAATTTTTTTCACTTGCTCTTATTCTCACTCTTTCTCTCCACGTGTATTTCCCCTCTGTGACATTTGGCAGTTGCTTGCAAACATAAACTAAACATTTTAGCAAATATTCTTAAGAACAAAGGCTTTTCTTACACAATAATCACTCTCAGGAAATTTAATATTAACATAATACTGTTATCTAGTATATAGTAATACTTAAAATTTTTCCAGTGTCTGAAAGAATGTCTTCCATAATTTCTTAAATTTTAGGATCCATTCAGAGATTGCATATTGTCACTTATTGTCATGTTTTTCTAGTCTCTCCTTTAAATTAGAGAACTCCTCCCAGCCATTTTGTCTTTCGTGATATTGACATTCATTTTTGGGTCAGGCATGAATTTTTCCCTGCAACAGCTCAAGTGAGATTTTAAAATAATAACTGACATGGGAATTTAAATAGAAGGTTTTTTTTCTTATCTTGTCCTAGATTTCTAGGGCCAACATGATAATTGAGCTAGTTTTATAAAGATTATGATGCTATTTGAAGTACATTGTAAGCAGTGGATTATATTGTTCATTTACAAATGGAGAAGACTTTAAAAGTTTCTCTTTGTAGTAGATATACATGAAAGTTTGTCTCATTTACTTAGTCTTATTTGGTAATTTATTTTTATGGCTTTTTAAAAATCTCATATTTGATCTGATTGAGATTTTAAGACAACTTATTAGGAAAGTTTAGCATTATTTCTCATAACATTTTCTATTTTTAAAGTTAAGTTTGTTAATTTCAGGTGAGGAATAGCTTTTATACCAAAATACTATTTGTCCATTGCTGCCACGCATGCCACCGCTGAGAACGGCAGTATGTAGGAAAACCACACACTGGGGCAAGGGAGGGACTCTCTCTGTAATGCAGTCTGAACTGCTGCATCCCGGAGAGACTGCTGAGTCAGCGTGGTGACTCTGGGCTTTCTCTGTGACCTGGTAGCATTGGATATATGGTGAAAGGCTACACCTTCAGTGTCACTTACAAACACTGTTTGTCATGATTGCTGGCTCTAGGTCAGATCATTGATTTTTAGAAGATTTCTGTAGGACTTAATTCTTAGAAAATTTCTACTTCAATCTCAGGCCATAGAATATAATTTCAGTTTAACTTGAAACAACTAATCTCCCAAAGAGTTGGCTTTAAAGGTGTGTTTCTCTTTATCCTCATCTCCTTTTCCTTTTCCAGTCATGGCTTCGGTCTTCATCTTGAAGAAACGAGGAGAATCGTGCTGGGCAAGGTTGCGAGGCTGCACGTTGCTGCTCTTTGAAAAGGCTGTGGTTCAGGGCTCTTCCTGTAGCCAAAAGACCAAGAAACATCTGACATTGGCCCACATTTAACCTTTCAAATAGGTTGTGTAGTGGGAAATGATGGTAGTTTTTTTTTTTCTCCTGGGAAGAGTTTTGTGTTGTTTAAAAATTTAAAAATAACCTGATTTATGGGCTCACTGAATGTTCCTTTCTTCCATTCTTTTTGTCTTCTCTTTTAAAAGGACTGCTTGCCTTTTCTATTTATTTTTAGAGTGATTTTTAAAAAAGACTTGTGCAATACATTTTGAGGTGAAACTTAGTGGGGTTTTTTTCTGATAAATTAGAGCATTTAATTTACTATTTTATCCAGATTGATTTGTTGAAATTTACTGAAGACTAGTTCCTTAAGTTATGACATAGGAGAAATCCAAACTGCAGTACCTCATTGTTTACTTAGCTTTTGTACTTATATTTTTCAGAGGAAAAAATACTACTGTAAATTGTAAATAGTCAACACATAAACTATTGTATGCAAACCTGTGACTGTTGGCAATGTCATCTCGGGAGAACAGATAAATAAAGTTTATTTACTATATAAAATGTTCTGATTATGCTTTTTTTTTTCTATGTTGAAATCTACTTCAAAATAGTTAAGAGCTTATTTTCTGTCTGGGTGAATATAATGAACTATTTGTCAAGATGAGTATTTTGAAAGTTTTTTTATGTTCAAAATTGGTGTGGCCACGGATGGAATGTTCTAGATCAGTGGTTCTCAACCTGTGGGTTGCAACCCATTTGGGGGTCAAATGACCCTTTGACAGGGGTCGCCTAAGACCATCAGAAAACACAGATATTTACATTACGATTCATTAACAATAGCAAAATTACAGTTATGAAGTAGCAACGAAAATAATTTTATGGGTGGGGGTCACCACAAATGAAGGATGGTATGAAAGGACCGCAGCATTAGGAAGGTTGAGAACCATTGCTCTAGATGGTATGCGTCTACCAACCTGCAGACACTTTCTCTTCCTGGACTAGGCCGTACTCTGAGTTTTCTTAAACTCAGTGAGAGACGTTTGTGGACACCAAGAGATGGAACTGTTCAGAGGGTTTCACACACACTTTATATTCTAGCAAACACAGTGTTCAGTTTCTAGGTATTATCTAACCCCTGCATCAGGGTGGAGTCTGGACCTTAGCCTTGCTGTGTATGGTATTGTGATAAAGATTTGGGGGCTTGAGTGGATGGATAACCAGGGGTCTTTCCATAACCCACAGCTGACTGCTTGGAGGGCTATTGTTCCAGTAAGGGAAAAGGGTTTTTTCCCATCCCTTTCCATCCCTCCCTCCCTTTCTCTCTCCTCCCCTCCCTCCCTCCCTCCTTCCTTTCCTTCCTTAGCTCCTTCCCTCTTTTTCTTTCTTTCTTTCCTTTCTTTTTAAATCAAGATTTTCTGAAGAGAGAAATTTTGTCCCACTGAAGAATTTCTGACAACAGATATAACGTCTTTCCCTAGGATGGATTGTCGACTCTTCGTGAAATCCATTTACGACTTCCAACAATTTCTCCCAAGCCCATTTCTTCAGATGAGCGTATCAAAGAGTACAGAGGTCAGCAAACTTTTCCTTGTAAAGGGCCAGATTGTAAATGGTTTCAGCTTTATATAGGCCATTCAGTTTCTATGCCAGCTTCTCACCTCTGTCACTGCAGTACAAAACCAGATTATACATAAATGAATGAGCATTAGCAAAATTACAGTTATGAAGTAGCAACGAAAATAATTTTATGGGTGGGGGTCACCCAGATTATACATAAATGAATGAGCATTATCTGTATTCCGATAAAACTACAAAAAAACGGTGGCAGCTAGATTTGCCCTGTGGGCTGTGGTTTGCTAACCCCGGAGAAAGCGCACAAGCTGGATTTTAGACATGGAGTGAACAGGAGTTGCTCATTTTCCTCAGTGCAGGCATGAGTAAGAATAGTGGTGATACTCTCTCCTGTGACTTTTCCAGCAAAAAGGACAAAGCCTTACATTGTGCTCAGTGCTGGGGTCTCAGATCTGTCTGCGACTTTTTTTTGTCTAAAGTTTTACATTTGTCTTCTTTTTCCCAATTGAACCTCCCCTCCCCCCAACCATTCCCTCTGTTTGGGACATTTTTTAAAAATATACGTTTAATTGATTTTTTTAGAGAGAGAGAAATTTGGGCTCATTGTAGATGATTTGGAGAATATATACTTAAAAAACAATCCTCCAGAATCCCTCATCAAAATATTACCCACTGTGTTATAGAATTGTACACCTATGTAATTTTATTAACCAATGTCACTCCAATAAATTCAATAAAAATTTTTAGAAGATTTAAAAATTATTACCACTGTTACTTTGATGCATTTAATAATGGAGTATTTTTTCTAATAATAATGAATAGCTATATGGAAGAAGTGTGCGTGCATACATGCCTACATTTATATGTCATATTGTTGACCATCAAAATTTCCTTTAAACTTTTTAATTGCTGCATAATATTTTATCCTATGCATATGCCATCATTTAACCGCTTTCTCCATTGTTGAACATTTAGGTCATGTGTAATCAGTCCCTTACTGCATGTTGGTTTTACTCTCCACATGGTTGACACTATTGAAAAATGCCTTTGGGGCCAAACAAGTGGACACAATTCAGCTTGCTGTTTGCCTAGCTTGTCTGGCATCATTTCCTCTGACATTCCAGAGATGTGGTGCATGGCGAACACTGCCAGCCAGTGCGCTCTGAGGACGCTGCATTTTAAAACTGGCTTCCCCCAAATGTGGGATGTCAAAGGTCAGTGGAATAGCCCTGCCTCGCGCATATTTCCTTGGAGGGTGGGTGGGTGCAGCCGCAGCCGCATTCCTCCTGTCCCCCTTTTATAACAGTTTCCTCTTGCCTTCATTTGGGATCCTCTTTAGTTAGGTTTTGTGGATATTGTTACATTCTTTATTTTTAAATATATTTTATTGATTTTTTACAGAGAGGAAGGGAGAAGGATAGAGAGTTAGAAACATCGATGAAAGAGAAATATGGATCAGCTGCCTCCTGCATGCCCCCTACTGAGGATGTGCCCACAACCAAGGTACATGCCCTTGACCAGAATCGAACCTGGGACCTTTCAGTCCGCAGGCCGATGCTCTATCCACTGAGCCAAATCAGTTTCGGCTTGTTACACTCTTTAGAAGTGTTCAAACACCACACATGTGAACATCACCTTTTGATAATGGTACAGATGCCAGGGCAACCGCACAGCCAAGCCCCGGGACTTCCAGCCGCTCTGAAGTGAGACATGGAGATCCTGGAGCCCGAGTCCCTGGCGCCATGGGGCCGGGCCAGTGGCTGGGTGCCTGCAGGGAGCCCAGGCCCGGGAGTCGGTGCTGGAGAAGCTGGAGGGAGTGCGGAAGCTCATGTCCGGGGAGGAAGGTGAGAGGTCAAGGTTGCCCAGGTTCAGCAGCTCAACCTTTGTGTGGTTTTTTAGTGGATTCATTTTAAGAGTTATGATTGAAGAATTTATTTAGACTTGTCATCTTAAACTGAACAAACGTTTATTGCTTATAAACAATATTGGAATATTTAGCATACTGTTTATAAGTTTAATTGGTTACATTTATCAACCTTTGGTAAATAAGGAGTTATGTAAGTATTATGTATAAGTTTAATTGGTTAAATTTATCAACCTTCGGTAAATAAGGAGTTACACAAGTAATTGGAAGGTTTTTCTGAGTCAGGCAAATACATGAACAACTTACAAAGAAAATCAATATAGATACATTTGTTAATGCAACAATTTAAAATATTTTAAAGGGAGTTTTGTGAAGTTATAAAAAAATCTCTTTAAAATAATTTCTTGAAATTTGGTACATTTATAATTAGAATAATGAAATTTTTAAGCTGAACTTAATCACGGTTCTACATTTGTGATGCTGATCAATTCAATATTAACCTTTTAACCAAAATAGTCTTTGAATGAAACTTACTCTTAAGTCTCTCTGAAGATGCTAATTGCAATGTTAAAAATAACTTTCTTCTTTGTCCTACAGCTCTGCTTTCTCTGGAGGTGGTATTTCTGTGAATTTTTTCTTTATGTCACTGATGTTCCCGGTGCCTGGCAATCCTTGCTTGACCAGTGAAGAAGGACAGGTAGGCTGCTCTCCTGGCTGGAATGAGTTTGCCTTTGCCTTTGTCTGTATCTGTTTGCCTCCCAGCTCTGTCCCCAAATGCAAAGGGCTACCTCTGCATCCCTTCTCTATTCTGACTTCCTCTTTTTCACAAATGTTTCATGCAACATACAGACATAATAGTGGATAAAACACATATACTCAGCATAATGAATAATTATAAATCAAATACCACAAATTAAAGAATAGAATATCGTCATTATTCTAGAAGCCCCCCTCCCAAATGTCCCTTTCTATCAAACTCTCTTCTCTAGAAGTAGCCACTCTGCTAACTCTACTGTAATAATCACCATCTGTGTAAGCAACTCTAAACTACATTTTAATTTGGTCTTTAAAAAATATTCCATGAATGGAATCAAACTATATGTATTTTTTTTTCAGCCTTCCGTGGAGGTAATTAAAGAGGAAAGTAGCAGAGGTTCTCTAATGCCTTGGTAGTCTAGCCAAGCCAAGCTAAGCCGGAGTTCATGCGAAGGAACTGAGAAAAATGAGTCTCATGAGCAGCCAATCATAACAGCCCGCTGGGCTTTCCTAACTAAGGCAACCGCTGCAGCTCCAGCCAGTGAGATGGTTTCCTTGCTCAGCTTCTCTGTCTTCGCTATAAAAACCCCACAGCTTTTGGCTCAGGGAGAGGGGAGCCCACGTCACACATTTGCACAAAAGGGCCACAGCACACACCCAACTTATCAGAGGCCTTGGCCCCAGTGACAATGGTCCTGACTAGTCATTGATTTCCACGCATAGCAAACGGCAGCGATTATTTCTACGCATGGCCAACACCTGTAGGAAGCGGAGGAGCTAGTCAGCAGGAGAGGGCTGTGCAGAGTGAGGGCTGCACCCAGGGAAGTGAGCATGTGGCTGGAGGGCCTTCTAGGTGACAGGCACCTCCTGCAAACTCTTCCCTGAGAGGAGGCCCCATGCTCTTTCTAGGAGTCAAGTGTCCTCAGAGTCACAACCTCTGCCAACCTCGGCCTGTGACCTCAGCATCCCCAGGATTGACAGTGAGCAAGTACATGGTTCGCCATTGCCACCAGCAGCTGTCACAGGACCTGGGGGTGAGCATCCTGCACACAGTTTACTTCTTTGTCCCAGAACCCTCATTCCTGCTCTCCCCCCCTAATCCCCCCCCCCCTTTACTCCCTAGCAGGGAGCTCTGCTTCCCCTGTGAGGGGGCAGTAATGCCCTCAGGGCTGGTCTGAGCCCAGAGCCCAGCAGAGCCCGGGAGAACAAGGCATGGAGCCTGGCCCGCAGACCACACACTGCCTTTCGGCCACTTGCTCTGGTTCAGCCAGGCGGCACCCTCAACTTTCTGGTGCCAGCTTCCCCGATCCCTGGTTTTCAGCTGGACCCTGGGCTGAGGTCTGACCCCATACAGAATTTAATCAGCCAAAGGAAGGGAAGAAGGAGCAAGTTGGCCGAGGCCTGGGAAGACTGGAGGCCGGCCAGGGAGGAAGCGGCCTCAGGGGCGGGCCCACAGGGCAGGAGCTCCAGTCTGAGCTCACTCCACAGCCCCAGGCAGTGGCCTCTGTGCCCCAGGGTGGCGGGCTGTAGCCCTGCCCCAGGGTGAGGGTGGGTGGGGTGAGGATTCGACACACAACAGATAGCACGGCTTAGCTATCAGCTTGACTGAGGACTCAATTTTTCTTTTCTTTTTAAAAAAATATATTTTATTGATTTTTTACAGAGAGGAAGGGAGAGGGATAGAAAGTTAGAAACATCGATGAGAGAGACACATCGATCAGCTGCCTCCTGCACGCCCCCTACTGGGGATGTGCTGGCAACCAAGGTACATGCCCTTGACCGGAATCGGACCTGGGACCTTTCAGTCCGCAGGCTGACGATCTATCCACTGAGCCAAACCAGTTTCGGCTGAGGACTCAATTTTTCATTTGCTTCCTTATCCCTCCTGCGGCTCCTTTGTTGTCCCTGCTCCACTGACCACGGCTCATTCTGATGGGCAGGCATGTGATGGGACCCTCAGGTCACAGGGCGTGGTGCAAGTGTGGGAACATTGGCAGGACATTCTGGGGCAGAACATTCCAGGCCCTTCTGGGCGCTGCCTTCCCAGGAGGGACATACACTTCCCAGCAGGGACACCACAGCCCCTTCCTTTTCGAAGGGGACAGTGGTGGGGTGTGGCCAGGAGAGAAGAGCCCCTGAGGCCTACTGTTGACTGGGGTACCCTAAGTTCCATCCATTTACAAATACTATTCATCTCCTCTCTCCTTCCTTTTCTCTTCAGCCACTGACAAGGGTTGGTGTTTGAGGGGGTGGTTTTTCCAGACAAGCTTTGTTCTGAGGGTCGCAGGGGGACCCCAGAAAAGCATTTCTGATACGTCTAAAGTAAAAGCAGCATGTTGGGGAGTTGCTGAGGAGACTACCCAGAGAGCTGTAGTCATATGCATGCCTCCATGCCGGTGTCTTTAACAAACTCTTTACCGGAGTGTAGCATACATGCAGAAAGTAGGTGAAGATTTGCAGGGCTAGGTTCACAAAATGAACTTTATTCAGTCACCATTGGGTCAAGAAAAGCCCTATGTTGCCCGGCCGGGGTGGCTCAGTGGTTGAGCATTGATCTATGAACCAGGAGGTCATGGTTCATTTCCTGGTCAGGGAATATGCTTGGGTTGCAGCGCAATCCCAGTAGGGGGCGTGTAGGAGGCAGCTAGTCAATGATTCTTTCTCATCATTGATGTTTCTCTCTCTCGCTCCCTCTTTCTTCCTCTCTGAAATCAACTTAAAAAAAGAAAGAAAAGCACCATGTTACCAGCTCCCTGAAGCGCCATTTTTGCGCCTCCATCACTTTCCTGCCCCCATCCCCAAAGCTACCCCTCTCCTAGCTGGTGACGTCAGAGGCTTATTGGATCTGCTCCTGAGCTCCCTATACATGCGGTCAGGTAGGCAGGTGGCAGGTGGTCCTGTGTCTGTCCTCTTCTGTTCAGGAATCTATCTGTGGATGACTCAGCCAGTCAGAACAGGTAGTAGCATTTGGTGGATTCTCATTGGTTGGTTTATAGACAGTGCCCACGGATCTCGAAGAACCCTTGCAAGCAAGAGTGGGTAGTAAACGAAGGCTTAACTCGAATGAATGAGGATGGTTTCAACTGAAGTGACACCCTCTCCCCAACTTGACAAGGAGGCTGATTCTGTGTATCCTTCCAAGGCAGGTCTGAGGAGGCCACCTGCCCCCTTTGGGCTTGGAGACCTCACTTGTAAAATGGCATCAGAGGAAACATTCAGCTCTGAGACCGCCTGATTTTGGGGGCCCAATTATTTCACCGGAGCAACCTCAAACCAGAGTATTTCTAAATATCCTGGACATTGCTCACTGCCCTGACACTTTCCTTCATTTCCAAACAGCCAGGGGTTCTGCTTCATCTACCAGGAGCCCGGGCTTTGCCGACCAGTTCCTCATCCCACGAATCCTCTTCTGCTTTCGTGCCTCCTCTCGGTCCCCCGGCAGCCATGCCAGTGCCGCACCTGCTGCTTCCCTGTCCAGCTGCACCTTCCCCGACGGCCAGCGGGTGGTGGCAGGAACCAGCTCGACCTCTCACAGGTTTGATGGTCACATCTTGCATGTCACTGCTCAGATCTAATCTCCGTGAATTATCTGGTGCGCTGACATTTGTGGGCAGCAGAGTGAGCTGTAAAATAATAAATATTGTGCACAATGCACACAGACCCTTCTGAGGCTGTGAACGCGCCCTTTGTTCTCCCTGCAGCCGGGACAAACATTTCCTGCTCCTTTTCTCCCTGAGAGGCCGCGCTGTGGTCAGCAACCAACTACAATAAGTCTGAGTTGTGAAACTCAGGTGCAGTAGACAGGACTGCACCAAGCAAACTTCCGCCTCCCTTGGAGTTCACGTGCACGCTCCGTGGCCCCTGCCAATGCCTGCTGCTAGGCAAAGCCCGTCACCTGTCCTTAGTCACCAGCACCGTGACCTTCAGCTCTCGGGGAAGTGACCAGATGGCCACATGGGTTTTGGGAAGGCTTCTCCTACAGCCCAGAGAACCTTAGAGGTGGGAGAGAGAGGTGGAGTAGAGGTGGCAAAAAACAAACACCTTAAATACTCAAAACGAACACATTGCGTGACATGTTAGTATAGTGGTCACCCCTTGGGGTAGTGACTGGAAAGAGGCCTGTGTAGGGCTTCTGGGGGCTGGTGCTGTTCTGTTCCTTGAATTGGGAGCTGTTGTCTAGAGCAGCCGTTGGCAAACTGCAGCTTGAGAGCCACATGTGGCTCTTTGGCCCCTTGCATGTGGCCCTTCCACAAAATACCACGGCCTGGGTGAGTGTATTTTGAAGAAGTGGCGTTAGAAGTTTAAGTTTAAAAAATATGGCTCTCAAAGGAAATTTCAATCGTTGTACTGTTGATATTTAGCTCTGTTGAGTAATGAGTTTGCCGACCACTGGTCTAAAGAGGTGTTCAGATTTTTAAAATACATCAGACTGTATACTTATGATGTGTGCATTTGTTATGTTATGTAAGTTTCATTTCAACAAAAAGTTTACTTTTAAAAGCTGAATATTACTAGATTGGGATATATATACACACATACACATGTGTGTATATATATTAGTATTTATAGTATATATATGTAGTATCTATCTGTCTATCTATCTATCTATCTATCTATCTATCTGTTTTTTGTACATACACACACACACACACACACACATTCTGAGTGGCCAGATGATGATGATCTCTGAATTCATAATAATCTGGCCACTCAGTGTATATCCAATATAATAAAAGGCTAATATGCAAATTGTCCCCTTGACCAGGAATTCGACCGCAGGCAGGCTGGCCAACTGCCCATGTCCCCCTACTGTGCACATCCCCCCACCCCCTTGCCAGGCTGGCTGGACCCCACCCATGCACGAATTCATGCACTGAGCCTCTAATACACACACACACACACACACACACACACACACACACACTGAGTAGACAGATTATTATGCATTCAGAGATCATAATAATCTGGCCACTCAGTGTATATAGTTGGTTTGGCATTTAGAACTAAATCAGTGCAATTCATCACAAAAGAGAAAAATCAAATGACTAGCTCAATAGAAGAAGGTGAAACTCAGCCTTCATTTATGTTAAAAACTAGAAAGGAAGGGAAATGCCTTAATTTACAAATATTTATTGTCTTTATATCTATTCAACATTGTACTCAAAGTCTCTTTCATACAAAGTGATGGGGGTAGGGGGCGGGGAAGTAATGAAGCTCTTATTAATGTGTGTGGAAATTCCCCAATAATTAGAATTAATAAGTGAGTTTAATGAGGTTGGCAGATATAAGGATAATATAAAAAAAGATTGTATTTCTAATACTATAAATTATTAGAAAATGAAATAGAAGTCAGAAGATGAAAAAAGTAGAAAATCCAACAAACATATAGAATGAAAGAAATCAGATACAAAGAAATTAGGATAACAGTTAATTCTGGGGATGGGAGAGGGTGCCGGTTTGAGCAGAGGCTTTCTGGCCATTGGCGATGTTTCCTTTTGTAACCTGGTGGCGGTTACATGAGTGTTTTATTGGAGATAACTTACTGAGTTGTACGTGCATGTTTTTACACTTTTCTGTATGAGAGTCATTTAGAAATTTTTGGAAAAAATAATATTTGGGCAGCTTGGGTTAGATGATCCATAATGGTCAGTTGTCTGTAGCCAGGTCAAAAGAGCCACGTGGTTCAGGACAGCAGGGGTGAGAAGACAAGGAGAGGTGTGGGAGGGAGAACAAGGAGAAAGTGATCTTTTCTCACAGGGACTTTATCCAAAGGGCAGTGGGTCTTCTACCCGTCCCCGCCAAACACACATGCTTATACCTGTGTTTCTCAAAGAAGCTGGCCTGGCCTGGCTGGGTGCTTGTTCAAAGTCATGGCTTTAGAGTCTTGGAAGGAACTCACGCTTCTCTTTTCTTTTCTCCTTTCCTTTTCTTTTCTTTCCTTTCCTTTCCTTTCCTTTCCTTTCCTTTCCTTTCCTTTCCTTTCCTTTCCTTTCCTTTCCTTTCCTTTCCTTTCCTTTCCTTTTCTTCTTCTTTTTTTCAATAGGCACTATTGCTGCCCACTAAATAAACACAATCTATAATAAAATAAAACAGAAACCAGACTAGAGTGAATGGTGGTCGATGTGTGGATCTGGCTCATTGGGAAAGCCTTAGTTTATTCCAGAGGAGGGAGAGGATGAAATTCCTCAAGGACATGCCGAAACTGGTTTGGCTCAGTGGATAGAGCATCAGCCTGAGGACTGAAAGGTCCCAGGTTCGATTCCGGTCAAGGGCATGTATCTTGGTTGCGGGCACATCCCCATTAGGGGGCGTGCAGGAGTCGGATGATCAATGTCTCTTTCTCATCGATGTTTCTAACTCTCTATCCTTCTCTCTTCCTCTCTGTAAAAAATCAATGAAATATATTTTTTTAAAAAAAAGAAATTCCTCAAGGGCAGAGTGTATGTAGGAGAAGACAAGAGGGGCACAGAGCAGTGCCTTGGAGCCATTGTTGGCCTGTGGTCTTGAAAGATTCCCCGAGGGATGTTCTGCAATGGGAGAGACAAGAGGCAGAGAGAGTGATCAGGGGCCCAAGGCCATCTTGTGACCACGGGAAGAAAGGGATGCGTGGGCACAAGAGGCAGGATGAAGGAGCATAGTACGAGTATGTTTGGCAACTAGTTTGCGTGTCGTGAGTGAAGGAGATGGGCCAATTGGAAAGGACACAAAGATATTGACGTATAGCGACTGAGAGCCTGCGCCTACCCTTGCCAGACAGGGCTGAGGAGAGACCATAATGAGGATCAGGGGTTCAGAGAGGGAAGAGGAAGACATGAAGAAGGGGCAGGAAGGACACGCAGAGAAAAGCTCTTTGATTGCTGAGGTTCCCTTACAAATGGGGCAACATTGGGCAACAGCACTATTGATTCAGAGCCATCGCCCCCACCCGCTCAGCTTCCTCCTAATCCCCGATAAACAGCAGGGGTGAGAAGACAAGGAGAGGTGTGGCAGGGAGAACAAGGAGAAAGTGATCTTTTCTCACCGGGACTTTACCCAAAGGACAGTGGGTCTTCTGCCAAACACACACGCTTATACCTGCCTTTCTCAAATAAATTGGCCTGGCCCAGCTGGGTGCTTATTCAGAGTCAAGGTTTTAGAGTCTTGGAAGGAACTCATTCACGTACAATTCAATGCTGCAGGGACTTCAAGTCTCTGTTCAAGAGGGTCAACCAGGTGGCCAGACTTTTAGAGTTCCTTCCCAAATGGATTTTTCTTGAAATGAATACTCTTTGGAGAAAGACTTTGCTCAGGATCAAGATCTGCTCAGTGGATCAAGGAAAGGGGGCACCTGCTCCCCTTCTTTGCCCCTCCTCTCACTTTCTTTTTAAAAAACTTTAAAATCTTCATTGTTGAAAGTATCACACATGTCTTCTCCCTCCTCCCCCACATCCCACTGACCTCTTCCTACCTGCTCCCATCCCCCAGCACAGGCCCTCACCCACCTAGTCTCTTTCTTTCTTTCTTTCTTTCTTTCTTTCTTTCTTCCTTCCTTCCTTCCTTCCTTCCTTCCTTCCTTCCTTCCTTCCTTCCTTTCTTTCTTTCTTTCTTTCTTTCTTTCTTTCTTTCTTTCTTTCAGATTTTAAATTGTTTTTTAGAGAGAGAGGAAGGGAGGGAGGGGAAGAGAGAGAGAGAGAGAGAGAGAGAGAGAGATGTGAAAGTGAAACATCATTCAGCTGCCTCCTCACACCTCCTCCCGGGGATCAAACTGGCAACCTTTTGGTGTGTGGGACCATACCAGCCCACTGAGCCACACCGGCCAGTGAACACACAGGGACTTAAAGGTGCGTGGACAGGATGCCCTGGGTCAGTGCACCAGCCTCATCCATGGAACTAGAAGAAGAGGGTGGCTCCTTGCCCCTCTGAGGACGCAGCTCCAGCTCCTCTCATTGAAGGCCACTGACCTTCCCCAGAGGGAGCAGGCAGGGATGCTGAAGGCCGCAGAGCAGGCCTTCTTTCTGCCGGAGGAGGGGCAGCTAACGGGGCCCGGGGCCAGTGCTTCCAGCTGGGGATTTCCCTGGACCGGGACCTCATCCTTCTGGGAAGAAATTTGCATGGCTGGCCCTAAGCCAGACACACCACCGTGCAGGGTGCCTTTGTCTGGCACCATCCCGGAAGCCCCCCTGGGCCATGGCTGCTGCGCGTTCTTCTAAGTGGCTGCGGTGATTAGATGCCCGGGGAGATCAGATTTCTGCCAGGGGTGTGGAGTGCTATCCTGGCCAAGAGGACTGAAGTCTGGCAAATGAGAAACCTGGGATATGATTAGGAGGGGAGGTGAAGAGGGGGAGGAGGAGGAAGAGAGCTGTCCAAGGAGATAGAAGCTCTTTGTCTCTGTGGGTTCTTTGTAAATGAAGCAACATTTGGCAACTAGACATATTAGTTAATAAAGCCACCGTTTTCCTGCCTGCTGCCCATCAGCTGAGCTCTCTCCTGATGGCACCCACTCCCCCTGCCCACAGACACACCCAAACACTCTCCAGCACCTTTGGCTCTGTACATGGGAGCCAGGGTGAAGGCCTTGCTCTGGAGATCATGGTTATCACATTGGCCAAGAAGCAGGGAGCACTCTGTCCATCCCTTCCTTATTCTTTTTCACTCTCTTCATTCAGGGTGTCAGCAAAGGAATGATCAGTAACAATAGGGGTCACTGGATAGGGTCAGGGGTCAGTGGCATATCTCCTTTGTTCTACCTGGAGCTGGTTCTGCCCAGATCCCATACTTCCTTCCCAACTCCTCCTGGGGTTGGAAGCGAGAGGCCTCCATATCAGGCAGGGTGTGGGGATGGCCCATCAGTTGGGACGGCTTAGCGAGGGCCATTCCTTGAGGTGATAGAGGGTCACTGGGTGAATTTCAGGGGTGGAGAGGGAGTGGGGGGGGAGAGTGAGCATCCTCACCTGCCTGTTTACCAGCTCCTGTCATTATGTGGTTGTGTGTACCATGGCCACCTTCTCTGTGCTGTATATTTACACCATACCACGGTCTCGGCACTTGGAGACCTGTATGCTACCCCCCTAAAGGCTCTTCAAGATCTGGTCCAGCTCCTGCTTGTACATAGCCTTGGCCTCACTGTTTTTCAAACTTGACATGTAGCAAGGAGGAGCCTTTACCTACTTCCTGTCCCTCTTCCTCCTCACCCATTCATTTGTTCTTCCAATATTGACCATCAGGTGCCCATCACACACACAGGACTAGCTGGCCGGAGAACTGGAGGGTGACCCTGAGGCTCTCCATTTGATGGGTCTGGTGGAAAGTGGTAGGAATATGAGAGGAGATACAGGGCTGGAGGAAGTGGGTGCGTCCTATTTGCAGGTAGGTGCCTGCAGGATCTGCATGAGGAGCTGTGCAGGAGAGAGGAGATGGAGCTCAGAGCAGTAGAGGAGATTGTTCATCTTTCCAGCAAGAGTTCTGGGCCAGAAAGCTTAGCGTGACCTTTGGTTGTCCCTCGTGCCCGGCTAATCGATCACTGATCACTGAATCTGTGCTCTGATTCAGGCATCTTCTTCAAACTCCTTCTGGAACCCTCCTGATGGAAACTAGCTGGTCTTTCCTCCTCTGGGTCCCACCTGCCTTGCTTTTCCCAGGTGGCCTGATAGGAGTGTCTCCCTGTGTCCCCTTGTGCCATGAGCTCCTGATGGCAAAGATGAACCCCTCTGCTGTGTCCCTCATGGCCCCCACCAATTCTGGCATGAATGAATGAATGAATGAATGAATGAGTGAATGAATGTTAATAATGGATGGGTTGAACTTCATTTTCTGGGCATACCTACCCTCACGTCTGCCTCCTCTGCCAATGGGCCTGGAGGGCTATTCTGTGTGTGTCTAGCTGAGCACATCCCTGGCCTGGGGCCGGACCGTGTCCTGCAGACACAGCAGCAGCGTCTGCCCTGGTGCCAATCCCAGACCCGCCTGCAGGGCACACCTTGAGTTCAGCCTCTTGGTTGTGGCCCCAGGCGATCTGTGTTCCTGCCAATGCTGTGCCAGACATAAGAAGGTCCGGGAGCCTCTGACCTCCCAAACTATCCTTTCCTCACTTGCCTCCTGAGATAGAGACATGGCTTGCGACGTTTCTTAATTCCTCTAGGATCGTGGAGTGGTAGAGCGGAGCTGCTCATTTAGGTCCACAGTGCTGCAGCGCTCCCGAGAATTAGTCAATGTTATATTTCTTCACTATGTCTGAAAGAGTTACTGCAATTATTGATGAAAGCCACCCTGGTGTTGCGATACCGTGTTTCCAAACAGTGAGAGACCCTGGACTTGTCACCCCAAACCAGCGGGTGATTCCAGTGCCAAACCCTGGCCCCCCTCTGTGCCACTCTCTGTGGCAGCCCCCCCCCCCCCGGGTGGAGGCCCCAGAGCTTCCTGGAGACCTCAAAGACTTGGGTGGGGGTCTATGTCACAGTCAAGATGACCCACAAATATTCACCTGGGACCCTGGCTCTGTGTCCCGCCTTCTAGGAGGCGCTGAGACCGGAGGGAGGATCAGACTCGGGCTGCGACTCCCCAGGGCAGGCAGGAACATCAGTGGGAGGCAGCAGCAGGGCACACTTGCCAGGTGGCAGTGGGCTGGGCTTCCTCCCTCTCCGGGTGCCAAGCCCTGCCCAGGCATCTTCCCTCCCCCCTTTGCCCCTTTCTCCTCTCCCCTCCGGGGTTTCTCAGCCTCCAGGAACTTGGTGGGGGTGGGGCGGCCAGGGGGCACCTATTGGGCCACGGGGCAAACCCATGATGTCAGCAAGTCCTACATAAAGGGCTGCAGCGCAGGCGCAGGGGCAGAGTCTTTGCTGAGCTGCCTTAGGTTCCAGGCATGAAGCCCATCTTCTCCGCCCTGCTGTCCCTCCTGGCCCTTGGTGAGTGCAGGGTCCTGGGGGCGAGCCCCATCGAGTGGGCATCCTGGTCTCTGTACCCTGCGAGGTAGGAGCCCCTGTCACTGTGTACCCCCAGGTGGGTGTCCTGGTCCCTGCATCCTCAGTCGCTGGGGGTGCATTCGCTTTTTGGGGAGGAGCCAGAGCCAGCACTTCTAAACAGCGTTTCCCCAGTCCCACTCCAGCCCAGTGCCGCCTCCTCCAGGAAGTCTGCCTGGAGGGGTCTTCCCAGACCCCGTCCCATTTTGCTCTACCAGGACCTTTGGTACCCAAGGTACCGTCACAGGCAGTTTGTGTGGGAGGCACATGAGACTCAGAGAGGGTGAGTGACTTGCCCAAAACACACAGCAAGCAGACCTGGGGCTCCAGATCCCAGCGCCTGCGAGGGCTGTGCTGACGGGGGCCAGGCAGAGCCTTCCTGAGCATCAGTTTCTTCTGCGAAGAATGGGCCAAGCACCTTCCCACACAGCTGGGAGGGCAGCAGCCGGTGCCACCTGCTCAGTGGCAGGCACCTCCTCCATCGGGGGCAGTGGGGGTGGCCCAGACCTCCGGCGGAGAACTTTCTTAGGGAGCAGAGAGAGAGATTTCTGGTTTCAGATGTGCCCAGACTAGAAAGGACAATATAGAAGGGATGAAAACAATTGTTAGCTCTGTACCCAAACATCTGCAGCAATTTCTGGGGTGCTCTGAGGGCACAGCCAGCGATGGTGTCTGAGGGCAGGGCTTCCTCAGTGAAGGGGGAGCTCCAGGCAGCAGGAGAGAGGAGTATGATGGGCAGCACCAAGGCTGTGAGTGGAGGGGTCAGGTCCCCCAGTTCCACGCCAGCCCAGTGCAGCCTGCTCTGGGATACCTGCTGGGAGGGGCAGTTAGAGAGCAGAAGTGGACTTATGTCCCCAATCCAGGGAGCACGGTGCCACCCTGTCCCTGCCTTCTGGTCCCCTTCTCCACACTCCTTCCCACGAGTGCTCGGCGTCCCTCTCTCCTCTCAGGCAGGAGCGGCTGGGCCAGGACCAGCTGCTCCTGACCTGGGGCCTGTGGGGGGGGCAGACAGGGCGGGGCCACCCGCAGAGGCCGAGAGGCAGGGAGCCTTGCTTTCCCGGATGTGGCTGTGGCCACAGGCCAGGCTTTGGCTCAGAGCTGCGCCCGTTATCAACGGAATCTTCGGTTGTCTTGACCCTGAGCCCTGGGAGACACAAGTCTCCTACACACCCTCCCGGCGCCTCAAACACCTCAGGCTGACTGTGCAGGGGTGGCTCACGAGTGGAGGAGGGGCTTATGCAAACAGTGTTTTTGTAAAAAAATATATTTTATTGATTATTTTACAGAGAGGAAGGGAGAAGGATAGAGAGTCCGAAACATCAATGAGAGAGAGACATTGATCAGCCGCCTCCTATGCACTACCTACTGGGGATGTGCCTGCAACCAAGATACATGCCCTTGACTGGAATCAAACCTGGGACCTTTCAGTCCACAGGCCAACACTCTGTCCACTGAGCCAAACCGATTTCGGCAACAACCAGGTGTTTTTGTTTCTAATCTCTTTACTGGGTGCGTTTTACATGGCATGAAATTCTCCTATGTCAGTGACTTTTAGCAGCGCTACCAATGTTCTCACTGTAAACCTGATGAGAACATTTCCACCCCCTTCCTCATGACCACCCATCCTCCCTGTCCCCCCCACCCCCCAACCCCGACCCACCCTGGGCATCGGTGGCCACTAGTCTGCTTTCTGTTTCCATGCTTTTGCCTTTTATGGACGGTTCATATGAGCGGCATCATACAGCATGTGGCCTCCTGTGTCTGGGACCTTCCACAGAGCAGACATGAGGTGCATTGATATCGTGCACACTAGTCATTCCTTTTCATGGCCGATTCCATTGTGTGGATGTGGACGTCCAGGTTGTTTTCACTTCCTGGCTCTTCTGAATAATGCTGCTTTGAATATTCATGCAGGAGTCTTTTTTTAATTTTTTAAAATATATTTTATTGATTTTTTACAGAGAGGAAGGGAGAGAGAGAGAGAGAGCCAGAAACATTGATGAGAGAGAAACATCAATCAGCTACCTTCTGCACCTCCCTGACTGGGGATGTGCCCACAACCAAGGCACATACCCTTGACTGGAATCAAACCTGGAACCCTTCAGTCCGCAGGCCGACGCTCTATCCACTGAGCCAAACCAGTTTTGGCCATACAAGAGTCTTTATGTGGGCATCTCTTTTCATTTCTCTGGGGCATGTATCAGGCCAACACTGTCACCTACTGAGCGACCGGCCAGGGACCTGTGTGGCTTGTCAGAGCTGTGAGCGAGCGTGGGGCAGCCTTCCCCCAGCTGCACAGATGGCAGCCAGAAGGCAGGCTGGGCAGGAGGAGCATCTCAGTGGGGCACCCCGGCCCACTGGCTCCACCACTTACTGCAGCTACTGCCGAGGAGTCAGGGCTCTTGTCCTTGGCATCCCCTGGGGAGATAATTATGGATGCGACACTCTAGACTCCAGAGCAGTGGTTCTCCACCTTTCTAATGCTGCGGCCCTTGAATACAGTTCCTCATGTAGTGGTGACCCTCAACCATAAAATTATTTTCGTTGCTACTTCATAACTGTCATTTTGCTACTGTTATGAATCGTAATGTAAATATCAGTGTTTCATGATGGTCTTAGGTGACCCTGCCAGCGGTTCTCAGCCTGTGGGAACCGCTGCTGTGGAGGGACCTGGATTGTAGGCTGGACTCGGTCGCTGCTGAGCAGCCAGCCATTCAGCCTCCTCAAGAGCCAGTTTCCCCACGAGGAGCCAGAACCCCTCCCTGCCCACCTCACAAGTGCAGGCGGGAGAACCCCATCCACAGACGCAAGGGGTCTTCATCACTTTTCTGGGTGGGAACCGTGGCAGCCACAGGAAGGAAAGAAACCAGAGCACCAGCCCTCTGGCCAGGCCGGTGCTTACTAAGCCAGGAGAGAGGCCTGTCTGAAAGGCAGAGTGCAGAGGGGAGGGGCGGAGTGGGGAGAGGAGCAGAGTCTGGAAAAGTCCCTGGGAGGTAAGGCAGTCTGCTGCGGGGCCAGTGGCTGAACCCTTACTCCTGGCCTTTCTCCCAGGACTGTGTGTGGCCGCCCCGAGGAGGGCCGTTCGCTGGTGCACCATCTCCCCAGCCGAGGCCACCAAATGCGCCTCCTTCCAGCGGAATCTGAGGAGAGCCGGCGGGCCCTCCCTGTCCTGCGTAAGGAAAACCTCCTACACCGAGTGCATCCAGGCCATCGCGGTAAGCCAGCCCCGCGTGCTGGGGCAGACCCGAGTGATGGAAGGGAAGGGAAGAGGAGAGGAGGGAAAAGCATGGAATGAGATGAAAAACTGCTCTCCCCTCCTTCCTCTGCTTTTCTTCCTGGGCGCTTGTCAGTGGGGCACGGGCCTCTCTCATAGGACACAACACTATTTAAAAAATATATATATATATATAAAAAATATATATATATATATTTTTTTTTTTATTTTATTGATTTTTTACAGAGAGGAAGGGAGAGGGATAGAGAGTTAGAAACATTGATGAGAGAGAGACATCGATCAGCCGCCTCCTGCACGCCCCCCCACAGGGGATGTGCCCGCAACCAGGATACATGCCCTTGACTGGAATCGAACCCGGGACTTTTCAGTCCACAGGCTGACGCTCTCTCCACTGAGCCAAACCGGTTTCGGCCACAACACCATTTTGAATGCAGAGATCAACATTCTAAAGTGGAGAGACCATGAGCTTAGGGAACCTGGGATCTCAACATAAATTGTTTGTGTGTCTCTCTTTTTAATTAAAATTTATAAACCACGGTGAGCGGTGTGCTCACCAGAGTTCTGCTACAAGTCTCCTAACACCCTCCTGGCAGACGTAGGTTTGCAGTTGTTCATGTGGGAAAGAATCCAATAATTAGTACATACTAACACAAGAATAAACTCTGTGTCTCGAGTACTCATGACTGTAAGCCCATGTTTGCCCCACCCTGTACAGGTGGTGGACACCTGAGAAAGAGGCAGCGTGCCAGCCTCAAGGGTTAGAGCAGTTAGGCTGGTGCCCGTTTGTCCCCAAAAGGAGGCCCCTTGGCTCCTGCCACCTGCCCCAGGACGTGAGCAGACATGGTAAAAACTGACGCTGCGGAGGCTCCTTCCAGCCCAGAACCTTCTGATGTCCTGCGACCCAGAATTAGGGCCCTTTCGCTCTGAAGCCATCTGGCCGCTCTGCTTCCAGGCAAACAGGGCGGACGCTGTGACGCTGGACGGCGGGCTGGTGTATGAGGCCGGCCTGGAGCCCTACAAACTGCGGCCTGTCGCAGCCGAGGTCTACGGGACCGAAGACAGTGAGTTCCCCCTGGGCCCCGGAGCTGGGTGGCCGTGGCCTTGGCCCTGGGCCCTGTGGAGTCAGAGCCCATGAGGTGCCTAGTGGGGGTCTCAGACAGCATCACATTTGAAGGCACAGAGTCCTTCAAAGTCCCCGGGTGCTTGGGGCCAGAGGTGACCCACTGCGGGAGGTCACCGGTTGCTCGCTGGGGGTCAGGACGGGCTCGGGGCAGCTCTGCCCCCGGAAACTGGAGTTCCAGGCCCCCCCATCCAGGGGCTCCTCTCCCTGGGGTCCGGGCCCTGAGCCTTCCATTCTCACGGGCCCTTGGCAGAGCCGCAGACCCACTACTACGCCGTGGCCGTGGCGAAGAAGGGCAGCGACTTCCAGCTGAACCAGATGCGAGGCGTGAGGTCCTGCCACACCGGCCTGAACCGGTCCGCCGGCTGGAACATCCCCATGGGCACGCTTCGCCCGTTCCTAAACTGGACCGGGCCCCCCCAGCCCCTTCAGGAAGGTGAGGTTGCTGAGGGCAGGGAGGGGTCTCTATGCCGTTCATACACAGTCACTTGGGGACCACACGGGTGAGTGTGCAGGTGACTCCAAGGTTAACTTGGCGGGTTCGCTGCCCCAGGTCCCCCGGGGAGCTGGTGTCTGAACTTGAACCTCACAACAGAGGCGACAGGTGGAGGGAAGGGCTGCCCATGGGAGCACGTGGGAGGGGAGGCGGGCTGTGGCCAGGGCTGCCTCACACCCCGGTCCGTGTCTCTGTGTCCACAGCCGTGGCCAACTTCTTCTCGGCCAGCTGTGTGCCCTGTGCGGACGGGGCACAGTACCCCAACCTGTGTCGCCTGTGTGCGGGGGAAGGAGAGAACAAATGTGCCTGCTCCTCCCAGGAGCCCTACTTTGGCTACTCCGGTGCCTTCAAGTGAGTGACACTGTCCCCTTCTCCCCAGTGGCCCGAGTGCCACAGGTCCTCAGGCCAAGAGGCCTTTTGGTGGCCCCAGGTAGAGCGCAACCTGCCCATGGGGACCGGAGAGGAGGGATGGGACAGGCTGAAGTGGTGTTATCCTGAGACAGCAGCCAGTCCCAGGCTCCTGCTGGGCAGGATGGCGGCTGTCCAGGCTGATGTTAGTCTGTCCTACATGGGGGCCCTCCCGCCTCCTCCCCCACAAGCTTGGGGACAGCGAGCACTGCCCAAGGGACCCTCTGTGCCTGATGCCCCTGTGCTAAGACTGACACTGCCCTTTCCGGCCCCCTCCCCCACCTCTGGGACTCGGGCAATTTGTAGAGAGAGGCCTCTCTGCCCACCCCGTCTTGGGAGAAAGACCACATGGCCACGGAGACTGAGACTTTGCAGAGGCTTCACACTCTCTTTTATGCAGAAAGACAAGGTTTTGCCCCTTCAGTTCTTAAGGCGAACGGTGGGGGCCTCTGGCTGGCACCTAAGTCCTTCCTCTTCCATTCTACCTTCTTAGTTGGGGTGTCCCAAAGCCCCTGAGCCCCGCCCTCTGAGGAGCAGCACCCCTGGGGAAAGCCCTATTTCAGGGGCTCGAGGAAAGAGCCGCTCCGCGCTGACTCTCGCACGCCTTCTCATTTCACAGGTGTCTGAGAGACGGGGTTGGAGACGTGGCTTTTGTCAAAGACAGTACGCTGTTCGGTAAGAGCACAGAGAGGAGCTACGGGGCTGCCTCCTTTTCTCTTATCTTTTCCCTGGAGGCCCGGTGCATGAAATCTGCGCCTGGGTGGGGTCCCTAGGCCTGGCCTTCGATCAGGGCTGATCAGGTTCTCTGCCTCCTGCCCTCCCCTCTTTGCCTCTTTCTTTCTTCGCTCTCTCAGTGCCCCACAGCTGCTGGTTGTCTGCCATGTTCCGCGTCACCCCCTAGTGGTCAGCACACGTCATAGTGAGCAATGGAACTCTTAGGAGGATACTTTGCATATTAGCCTTTTATATATATAGATAATTCTAAACACTGAGCTAATTAGATTTCCCAATTCCTGGAACCCTGAAATATTTACATATATATTCCATTCTCAGGGCACAGCTCTTATTTTATGTAATTTCTTAGTTTATACAATCAGTTTTCTTTAGATCGGTGTCTACTGCCTTTCTCTTCCCCTCCCAGACTCCATGCCAAGGAGCTTGATACGTGCCCTCCCAGATCACGTGCTCTTGTAAATGGCTGTTGGGTTCCTGGATTCTAAGATGTTTTATTGAGCACAGGAACCCTCATTACTGAGCTTTGGAAGCCACGCTGCTGCCCAGGTTTCCCACCTAGCACTTTGGTCTAGACCTTTCTCTAAGCTGTTGTACAGATGCCTAGTTTGGTGGTTCTAACTGCTGACGGATGCTCCATGGAACCCGTCCACCAGAGTTTCTTATCCTGGGTCATCCTGTCCTTCTCTTTCCCACAGAGAGCTCCACGACTCATGCCTTTATGTGTGTCCTCTTACTGTCTTAGAGAGTGTCCCGAGGGAGCACACACTGAAGCAAAGTAGCTGGGTATGCACAAAGGACACATTCTTCCCAGAACCACTGGGGACAGACCCATGACATTGTCTGCAAGATCTCCCGAGACAGACCCACACACTCACCCAGGACCTCAGGAGATAGACTTACCACACTCATCAAGACCTCCAGACACAGGCCCCCCACACTCACCCAGGACTTCCCCAGACACAGGCCTCCCACATTCCATCCATTTTTATTTTTTTTAGAGATGTGGGTAAGGCAGCACCACCTGGCTGGTCCCTTGGTTTGTCTCCATCACATGACCCTTTATAGGTGGGGTTGCCATGGAAACAGATGATGTCTGGCTCTGCTTTCTTGGCTCACCAGCACCAGCACAGCCCATACGATCCACTCAGAGCATCACTGGGCCGGGCCCTAAGGCTCGCTGGGCACCGTCTTTACCTTTCTGAGTGTTCTAGATCTAGAATCCAGAGCCATCCACTGTCTTTCTTTCAGAATCCCGCATTTTGTCAACCGTGTAAGATATTTTTTCAGCTCAAATTCCACGGGGGGAGAGGGATTCGAGCTCATGGTTCTGCCTGGGGTAGGCTCCCCTGGGTCCTTCAACCCCCTCCTCTCCTCTTTCCCCAGAGAACCTGCCAGACAAGGCGGAGAGAGACCAGTATGAGCTGCTCTGCCTGGACAATACTCGGAGGCCCGTGGATGACTTCAAGGAGTGCTTCCTGGCCCAGGTTCCTTCTCATGCTGTTGTGGCCCGAAGTGAGAACGGCAAGGAGGACTCCATCTTGCGGCTTCTCAACAAGGGACAGGTATCCACGCTCCTGGCCCTCGCTTCTGCTGGGGTTTGATGCTAGAAGCTCCTTCCTCCCCTAACTTCCGACCCTTCTAGAAGCTCTGTAGCCTGTAGGCATGTCCTGATCCAGTGGCTGCTTGCCTCGGCTGTCCTCTGGACAGCAGCAGCTACAAAGCTCTGCTAGCATTACTGACCAACAGTGTCTCATGGGCTGGGGCGAAGCTGGGAGGACAATGCGACATTCTCAGGACCCCCAGGTGCTTGGACCCCAGCAACACCCTCAAGAATACGCCGTGTCTGCGCTGTGTCTCAGAAATGACCTGAGCCCCTTACAGGAGGGAGGAAACCAAGCTTCCCGCTCTCAGAACCACCCCTACGTTCCAGAGACTCTTTTTCACTGTTGTGGTTTTGTTTCTTTCTTTTTTAAAAAAAATATTTTATTGATTTTTTACAGAGAGGAAGGGAGAGGGATAGAGAGATAGAAACATCGATGAGAGAGACACATCTATCAGCTGCCTCTTGCACGCCCCCTATTGGGAATGTGCCCACAACCGAGGTACATGCCCTTGATCGGAATTGAACCCGGGACCCTTCAGTCCGCAGACTGATGCTCTATCTAAGAAGCCAAACCGGGTTTGGCTGTTTCTTTCTTATTTACCACAACATCACCAATTCTGTTTTGTCCTTCATTAGGAGAAGTTTGGGAAAGGCAAGTCGTCAGCATTCCAGCTCTTCAGCTCGCCTCCCGGGACGAAGGACCTGCTCTTCAAAGATAACGCACTGGGGTTTGTGAGGATCCCCTCCAAGATAGACGCCGGCCTGTACCTCGGTTCCAACTACGTCACTGCCATCAGGGGCCTGAGGGAAAGTGAGTGAGGGCTGGCTGGAGCCACAGCTGACCCTTAACCCCGGGGAGAGCACCTCACATCCCCTGGAGCGCAGGCGGTGGGGCCAAGCAGGAGGGGTGCCCCGAGTGGAGCCCGGGCCCCAGGGAGGTTGGCAGCGTGGGGTGTCCCTGGCCAGGCCCAGCGCCCCCGCTGATGCTGTGTCCCTCTGGGCAGCGGCCGCCGAGGTGGAGGCGCGGCGCGCCCGGGTCGTGTGGTGTGCGGTGGGCCCCGAGGAGCAGCGCAAGTGCCAGCAGTGGAGCGACCAGAGCGCGGGGACCGTGGCCTGTGCCACCGCCGCCTCCCCCGAGGACTGCATCGCCCTGGTCCTGGTAGGCGCTGCCGCTGCGGGAGCCTGTGTGGCTGGGGTGGGGCAGCGGGCTCCAGGGATCCCCAGGCCTGGGCATCTGCTTAGAAGTGGTTGGGTGCTAAGAGGCAGGGGGGCCTGTGGGGGGGTCCCCTCCAGCCCAGCACACAGAGCGCAAACAGGCACAGCTTCCTGTCAGAAAACTGCACATGGTGGGGCTGTCTCTCTGATGATAAGAACCACGCACGCTCGTTGCAGGTAGTTTGGAAAAGAGAGAAAGGTGTGACGTAAAATAATGAAAGAAAAACCAGCTGTGACTCACACAGAGAGACACACGGCTGAAGTTGGGGTACTTTCCCAGCCAGGACTTCCGGGGGCCTCGATGCCGAGGCCGGCCACCGCTCCGGCTCATCCTTTTCACTTAATGCTCTCTGACGGCCACGGCACGTGACTAATAATAGTCTTTGAAAACTTCTGAAAAATGACCTCAGGGTATCTCTTATGGGGATGTGGCTTGATCGTGATCCTATTCCTCCTTGTCCCCTTCTTTTGTTATTACCCATAACCCGTGATGCCTTTCCTGGCATAGAAACCTCCATACACGTCTCCTGTTGCTTTTAATATTGTCAAAAGCAAATTATTCTGGGGCCGGAGAGAGCGCTTGGGACCCTGCTGACTCCCCCCCACATACACCTCCCCCCCTGCACACATCCTCTGCCGGAGCCAGTGTCATTGGAAATCGCACTCATTTGTCCACCAAACTCAGGGCAGCCCTGGGAGGGTAGTCACCGGTCCCATCTGCCTCCCGAGGGAGTGAGGCTGGGCAGGAGGGGTCCCCAGGGCACTCCAGGGCTCAGAGGGTTTGTGCAGGGGACGGAGGGTGAGTGCGGCCTGGTCAGCTCTTTCCAGGGGGAGTGGCAGCAGGAGAGGCCCGTGGCTGGTGGAGGGTTAGCAGCACTCAGGGCGGTGGTACCTTTGGGTGCTGGGTTCGAACACTCCCTCCTCTTCCTGCTGCTTTCCTGGGACAGCTGACATCGAGCCAGGCGGGATTCGAGTGGCTTCGCCCTGATGCCACAAAGTCGCTTGTCTCTGCAGAAAGGAGACGCTGATGCCATGAGCTTGGACGGAGGATTCATCTACATCGCGGGCAAGTGCGGTCTGGTGCCTGTGCTGGCAGAGAGCCAAAGTGAGTGTGTGTGGGGGTGTCCTCTCCGGTTTATCCCCCTGGACCATGGGCTGGGGGAACAGAGAGCCACCCCACTGGGTGGGTCCAGTGGAAACACTAGAAGGATGGGGACATCAAACAGGAGAATCAGGGACAGAGTAACCCCCAGAGTAAACTCCACAGAGCCAAGCTTCTTCGTAATTCAAAAAGTTACGATGTGGCCCAGTAATTCCCCCGTGGGGTCAAAAGGTGCCTAAGTGTAAGTTGAGTGTTGACCTATGAACCAGGAGGTCATAGTTCAATTCCCAGTCAGGGCACATACCTGGGTTTTGGGCTGGATCCCCAGTAAGGGGGGTGCAGGAGGCAGCCAATCCATGATTCTCTCATCATTAATGTTTTTCTCTCTCTCTCCATCTCCCTTCCTTTCTGAAATATATAAAAAAAGTTAATGTATTTTAATAGCAAACTTATAGGAACATCACAGAAAAGAGACATTAAGAGCATGTACTTGCATGTAAGGCAATCAGAAAGTACAGTGAATGGATGGGATCTACTGTGTGAATCCATTAGTTGGCATCAGTAAGAAATGTACTTGTTCTTAAAAAAATCCAAATGCTGGCCTTGTCCAGAAAAATTTAACAGGTTTATTTATATTGTTATGAAGTTGAATTGCTGAAACTTGTTTACTGAAGCATTTTTACATGCATTAATACTTTATATTCCCACATTTGTATTTAAGAAATTTGCATACAAATGAAAACAGAAAAACTGCAATACCTAATTTCTGTCCCCTATTTTCCACTTGCAGTATTATATACTTAGGTACCTTTTGACCCCGTGGGGGAATGGCAGAGAATATAACAGAGAACCACCAACAACAGGAAGAAGAGAAAAAAGTTTTTAAAGAATGAAATGTTTTTCATCATAACATATTCTTTCGTTAACTCTCACCAAGGATATTTTTCCATTTACTTTTAGAGAGAGTGGAAGGGAAAGAGAGCCAGAGAGAAACATCAATGTGAGAAAGACACATCAATTGGTTGTCTCCTGTACCCTCCAGGGCCAGGGAACCTGCAACCAAGGTACTTGCCCTTGACTGGAATCGAACCCAGGACCCTTTAGTCCGTGGGCTGACACTCTATACACTGAGCCACACTGACTAGGGCCATATCATATCCTCCTCATATGTGGCGTGCTGGCTTGATGTCTGTTGGCACATGAATATCACATAGGTTGGTGTCTTCAAAAAGCCCACCCAGGTAGACCTCCTGCCTCCTGCAGAGCGCCAACAGCTGCACCTGGCAGCAGAGATCTGGTTTGAAGTCCTGACAATTTCTCGCACCAGATGCTGGAAGGGAAGTTAGTGAGTCAGAAGTTTCTCGGATTTGAGGACTTCTGATAACGGCCAACTGCACTCAGTGCTGGGGGACCAGGCCTGTAACTATGCAGTTTCTTCACCACACCAGTAGAGGGTGCACTCTCACCGGCAGCTTCGGTAGCCAGTAGCCTCCTAGGTGCTTTACCCCCGTGGATTTGCAGGCAGCCTGCCTTTTACTGTATGAGCAGGGGGTGGGGTTAGGGGTGGGAGAGGGTATGGAGACCTCTTTACTTACCTCTTCTCCTTCTGCCGGAGCTGGCACTGGCCTTAGAGAGCGAGACTGGTGCTGCGGTGGCTATGAACACAATTCTCCTCTTACTCTTTGGAAATGTTTCAGGAAAGTGTAACATGCATACAGGAAAGTGCACACAATGCCATGCAACTCCATGGCATTTCACACTGCTGCTTCCCCCGGCGCTGGTGCTAGATCAAGACACAGCAAGTTTCACAAGTCCCTGTGTGTCCTCCCGTCACAGCCCCCGTACCCCAACGAGGGTATCAAATCCTGACCTCCAAGGGCACGGATCAGTTCCGCTTATTTTTGAACTTTATGTAGAAGGAGCCGCACAGCGCATGCTGTTTTATCCCTCCTCAGTGTTATGCTTGTGCTAGTCCTCCTTGTGGTGCGTGGTGTAGACCAGTGGTCGGCAAACTCATTAGTCAACAGAGCAGCAAACTGTGGCTCACGAGTCGTGGTTTGCCGACCACTGGTTTAGACTATTCATCCTTGCACGGTAGTCTACTGTGTGGCTCTCCTGCTGTTATTTACCCCTCTGGGTCATTCCCAGGTGGTGGCGCCTGTGAACAGCGCTGCTTGGGACCATCCCAGTCTGTGTCTGTGGTGAACACATGTCCCAGCTCTGCGGCCTGCAGCTGCTGGGACAGTCTCTTCGCATTCGAGTCTGCGCTGTTGAGATTTAAAAGTTTGCGACTCCTCAATTAAGCGGAGTGTTTCACAGCATTTTGCCTGTCTTTCTTCTTTCAGAATCCGAAGAGAGCAATAACTCGGATTGTGTGAACAGACCAGTGGAAGGTGAGTTGGAATCGGTCATTTTCAGGGTCAAGGGTAAGTTCGTAGACAATGACAATGGATGTCAGGTTGACCTTTGCACTTGGCGGAGAACTGGCAGAGTTTCTCATTGTGTCCTGGCCACGTGGAAGGAGAGGTGTTCCATCCCCATGTCCCATGGATGAGGAAACGGTGGCTCAGAGCGTCTCCTGAGCTCACTCACAGGCCCAGACATGGATGCTGTGGCAGCTCCCGTCCCTGTGCTAATGCCCTGCTCTGCGCACCAGCCCGTCTGCCCACCAGAGCTGGTGCTGGCTCAGCTTCGGAAGAGCTGTGCGCTGCCCACAGTGGGCATCTGTCAGGTGCACCCTGGCAGGAGGAGGACTGACAGCACAGGGCGGTCCAGACAGCACTTGACCTGGTGACCGCCATCGCTCTGGGCCAGTGCCTATTGCAGTTGCTGATTTATGCACCATTGGGGTCCTGCTGGATGTTCATTGCTGGCTGCTTTAGTAGCTCACATTTAAAGGTGAATTTCTGGTTTATAACTCAGGGACAGGGTGTGGCTGGTCTAGGATGGTGCCCAGCAATCACTGAAAGCATCAGCTTTCCTTACGATCTCATTTCATAGCCCAAAGGACCGCAGCGTAAGCCTGTGTGGTCCACCTAACAATTCGGCATCTGGGGGTGAGGGGTGGGGGGGCAGAGGAAACATTGCTGATGATGCTTCTTGACCAGCTTTGGTCTGAGGTGCAGACAGCCACACAGCGTCCATCTGCCAGGCCCCTGGAGATTAAGACTTGCTCTTGGAAGGAATTCTTACCATTTGCAGCAACCTGGGTGGAACTGGAGAGCATATGCTAAGTGAAATAAGCCAATCAATGAAAGAAAAATACCACATGATCTCACTCATTTGTGGATAATAAAGAACATTATAAACTGATGAACAAAAAGATAGATACTGAGGCAGGAAAGCATCAAACAGACTGTCAAATTATAGCGGGAAGGGTAGGGAGAGGTGGGGTAAATAAGAGATCAACCAAAGGACTTGTATGCATGCATATAAGCATAACCAATGGACACAAGACACTGAAGGGTAAGGGTATATATGGGAGGGGGGCAATGGGAAGATATGTATACATGTAATACATTAATAATAATAATGATAATGATAATAATAATAATAATAAAAGACTTGCTCTTCTGCTGTCCAAGGGTATCGAGCCGTGGCGGTTGTCAGGAAGTCAAACACTGGCCTCACCTGGAATTCTCTGAAAGGCACCAAGTCCTGCCACACGGCTGTGGGCAGGACCGCAGGCTGGAACATCCCCGTGGGTCTGCTCTTCAACCAGACGGGCTCCTGCATATTTGGTAAGGGGTCCGGACGCAGGAGGGCGTGGAAGGTTCCACAGGAACCGCAGGGAAGGAGGGGCTGGGGATGTGCAGGCCCATAGCCTCTCTGGGTGCCAGTCCTGATGCGTTGAATGGTTCTCTGCCATCTGCCCCACCCTCCCTCCTCTGAGGCAACACACTGGACTCTCAGGCTGTTTCTCTGCACTTGGCCAAGTCCATCAGTGCCGTCCCCAGCTCGAGGCGGTTGCCATGGGGACCCTCTGCGGGTCCCAGCATAGACGCATCCCCAGTCCCCAGCGGATTTCCTGCCTATGCCTGCTGTCTGAAGGCTTTCCTACTTTCTGGAGCACCCCAGATTGGGGTAACACGTCCCTGCCTGTGACAGTGGCTGTGTGCTCTCTGTCCGGGGCCGGAGAAGGACCTGACCCGGCCTGTGCACAGCGCATTTTGCTTGTCTCTCTCCTTTTGCCGACTTCCCCGGTGCCTTCCCCCCACAGACGAGTTCTTCAGTCAGAGCTGTGCCCCCGGGGCCGACCCCAACTCCAACCTCTGCGCGCTGTGCGTTGGCAACGACAGGGGTCAGAGCAAGTGCGCCGCCAATAGCAACGAGCGATACTTCGGCTACGCCGGGGCTTTCCGGTGAGTTCCCCCCGGGAGAAGCCTGGGCCCGCCCTCCAGCACCTTGGCCCTGCGTCCTAAGGGGTCCCCTGTGGCCTGTCACAGCAGAGCCAGGGGCTGCCTTGGGGTCTGCTGATGGGCTTCCCCTCCCCTGCAACTCAGCACCCAGGAAGTGGAGGTGGCACTGGGCTGGGAGACCCCAGCTCTGTTGGGCTCCTCCCTGTGGAGCCAAAGTCAACCTCAGCGGCCCTCCATGGCCTCACGCTCAAAGCCAAAGGGGCAGAGCCCGGGGGGGTCTTACGTCCTTTCTACAGTTGGGATTTCTGGGGAAGAGTCATTTTTCAGAGCCACCTCTCTCCCCCACGCTGGATCCTCATGTTTCCCATCCACTTTTCTCTTTGATTTCGGCCTGAGGGTTGGCAGAGAGAAGAAGCAGTGTTGCAGGGCTATTCTCCACTAGTGACGTGGAGAATAACAGAACACAGGTCTTCAGAATGATAACCACTTAGTTATTTACGGTGATGACCCACAGCCCACGTTTGTCACCCCATTCATGAGGATTCTCGGTGGCACTTACTACATTATGGGTTTGGAGGGTGCGGAGACCTTCTCTCCATTCTGCAGTAATATATTTCACCAGCAGGTGGCATCATGCATCTGCGAGCCACACGTGTGAAAAGGTGGACTTGGAACTTTGTATTATCAATGCAGTCGCCTTCTCTCCAGGGATGGGAGGATATCCAAATAGCGTTTGCTATATTGTCTCCGTACCTTCCGGGTGTAAAACCCATTTTTTTGGTCTCTATATCTTCTGACATTTCTCCCACTCGGCAGTGCTCTCTGGCTGCCTGTCCATATTTAAGAGAGAGGCACCAGCGCTGACAGTTAGCCCTGCATCAGCTGCCACCTCTGGGCAGTATGGCCCACACTGTAGGGCATTGCACTGTGGGGCATCTGAGGAGCAGATCTGATGGGCATCTTTTCTGAGGTGACCAGATTTTCCTTGGGAGCCTCTGAATGAACCTTCCCAGATAGAGTTTTCCCTCCATGCCTTGGTTTCGGTGTCGGGCCTCTGCCCTCACCTCGGTTTGGCTCTCTAGTCCACAGTGCTGTTCGGGTTCACTCTCCCCATGAACAAACCTCCGGTCTCCACCAGGGCGAGGAGGTGCCGCCTCCCCTGCACCTGCGTCAGCTCTGTCCCCTCTTGTGCGCAGCTGCTGTCAAGGTGTTTCTAGTTGACAAGTCTTCCTGGAGTCCGCCATGCACATCAGCTTTTCTCTGTTTATTGCTCGGCTGGGTCACTTCCTGCTCACCCGCTTGCTCTCTGACTCCCAAATGTCCTCATTATTTTCTCTCCTTCTCTCCTTGTGCTTAAAATTAAAAAAATCTCACAAATATCATTTTATTGGAACTTTAGAAGGTGGGAAGCTACACATACGTGTTCAGTGTTTGAGTTTAGATGCAAAGTTCCTGGAAATATTTGTCTTTATCGTTCCTGTGTTTATTTCAGTGTTTCAGATGTTGAAATGTATATCGCAAATATTTATGACAGCTGATAGTCTCTCTTCTCCAGCAATGAGTTTCTTTTCTCCACCCCGGCAGGTGCCTGGCGGAGAATGCTGGGGACGTTGCGTTTGTGAAAGATGCCACCGTCCTGGAGAACACGAATGGTAAGCCCGGTTTCCCTGTCCCCTTCGGAGCAGAGTCTCTGGCACCACAGCGCCTCCTACTGGTCACATTTGCAGCTGGGAGGATGTACAGGTTTTCAGACTTTCTGATTAAGTTAACTGAAATTTTTTACTTTGGTGTGTAACATGGTAATGTCTATAGGTGTCCCATTGATTTTTAACCTCCCTCACCTCCCCTTATATTCTCTCTCTCTCTCTCTCTCTCTCTCTCTCTCTCTCTCACACACACACACACACACACACACACACCAGCAATGCTCAGTGCCAAATGTGTCCTGGCTTTGACTAAACATCCACAGAAACACACCATCTGCCTGTTCCAGCCTATGGGAGATGGAATGTGGATGATACTACAAAAAAAAAAAAAAAAAAATCCAACATATGCAAATAAGACTTCCCTTCATACAAGGAAACAGGGCCCTGCATTCAGCCCCATGTGAGTCACTGTCTGGAAACTCCTCGGGAGTAAATGGGGACAACATCATAGGCGGATGCCGATGCCAGGAGATAGTCTATCAGATGACGATGAATAATCACTCTCTCTCTGATCTCTAGCTGAAAAGCATAATGACCAAATTCCAGACTCCAAACTGCACCCCTCCTCTCAGTCCCGCTCAGCTCCCCACCCCTCCTGCTCGGCGGGTCCCTTGCCACTTCGTTCCCCTGAGAAAGAACTGCCCCAGCTTTCTGCCCTCCTCCTTCAGACATCAACAGTCACAGCCGCTCCTTCCTTCTCACATCCCATGGGAGAGGGGTCAAGGCCAGGCATGTAAACTTGGAATGACCCAGTATCAAGTGGACCAAGACAAGAGAATAGATGGAGTGTGTTCTTGAGGGGGATGGCAAGAGAGTAGCAGAGGCCTGAACAATGAACCCACATTTCAATGTACATGAGGGATAGAGAGCTAGAAACATCGATGAGAGAGAAACATTGATCAGCTGCCTCCTGCAACCCCCGACTGGGGATGTGCTCACAACCAAGGCACATGCCCTTGACGGGAATCGAACCTGGAACCTTTCAGTCCACAGGCTGACGCTCACTAAGCCAAACCGGTTTCGGTGACATGCATGCAATTCTATTTAGAATTTTTAAAAATATATATTTTATTGATTTTTTACAGAGAGGAAGGGAGAGAGAGAGAAAGTCAGAAACATCGATGAGAGAGAGACATAGATCAGCGGCTCCTGCCTGCAAGCAAGGTACATGCCCTTGACCATAATCGAACCTGGGACCTTTCAGTCCGCAGGCTGACGCTCTATCCACTGGGCCAAACCAGTCTCGGCTCTATTTAGAATTTATGGACCATTCACTAACTGGTCTCCGGGGATGAGATGTCAGACTTAATTTTAAACTGTAGGGTTTTACAATTTGTTGGAACTGACTAAATATACTTGAGAAACCCTTAGACGTTGCTTCTTCTCTCGGGCTACCCTAAGAGCATTTGAATATGAAAGGAAAAAGGAAACAATTTGTTCTTGAACATAAACCAGCTATTCTTTTTCTGGAACTCGCTGGAAAGTATGGCACAGATAGAGAGTTTTCGTCTTAGAAACAACAACAACAATAATAATAATAATAATAATAATAATAATATAAAAAATTTAACAGCTTTGCCCGACCAGCATGGCTCACTGGTTGAGTGTTGACTTATGAACCAGCAGATCACAGTTCGATTCCCAGTCAGGGCGCATGCCCGGTTGCAGGCTCAATCCCCAGTAGGGGACATGCAGGAGGCAGCCAATTGACAATTCTCTGTCATCATTGATGTTTCTATCTCTCTCTTCCTTCCTCTCTGAAATCAATGAACAATACTTCAAAACATTTAACAGCTTTATTGACATGCAATTCACATACCATAAACCCACCCATTCAGAGTGGACAGTTCAGTGGTCTCCAGTACAGTCAATTCCTCCCTCCTCTCTCAGAGCTGGCAGCACCCATCCACGTTCTGTCTCCCTCGACTGGCCTGTTCTGGACATTTCACATAAATCTCATCCTACAATATGTAGCCTTTTGTGACCCGCTGCTTTCAAGGTTCATCCATGTTGTGCCGTGTACCCGTTCTTCACTCCTTTTCATGGCTGCCTTCTATTGCATGGACACAGCATTAACACACGTTTGACAATGCTTTCTCCTCTCCCCTTCATATCACCACAGCCCCAGTGGGTGCATTTCAATAGGCTAGTGAGTGGTGACCCCCACCCAGAGCGCCCCTCGGACGGATGCCACCTTCTTCTTTCCCCAGGAAAGGGCACTGAAGACTGGGCTAAAGATCTGAGGCTGGAGGACTTTGAGCTCCTGTGTCTCGATGGCACCCGCAAGCCTGTGACGGAGGCCAGGAGCTGCTTCCTGGCCCAGGCGCCGAACCACGCCGTGGTGTCTCGGAGAGAGAAGGTGGGACACCTGGCACAGGTGCTGCTGGACCAGCAGGTATGTACCTCCAGGGTCCCTGCCCTCTCCCAGCTGATGGGCCCTGTCAGGTGGGGCAAGCGCAGAACCGGGTCAACCAGCCCATGCCAAGCCTTTCTCCCCAGTCCCCCTGCCCGAAGCTGGGGGAGCAGGGGAGTGTTTGCTTCAGGCCACGGGGCTGCCAGAGTCTCTGTGAGCACTGTCCCGGGATTTCTGGGGCCCACCTGACTTCTGCCCTCAGTCTCCTGCCCCTGACTTTGAACCCACTGCCCGCCCGGCTCAGTCCCTTCTTCAGTTCTTCATGCAAAGAGGATGGCCACTGAGCCTTCCTCCCACAACCAGGGAGGGTGGCTTATCCAATGCTCCCCGAGTCCAGACCAGGCTGCTGCATTTGTCATCTCCAAACAGCGCCCCCAGGTCTCCGGAGTCTGAGGCTGTCTCGGAGAAGGGTGTGAAGGAAATCCTACCACATCCTTCCAGCCTGCCATCTCTGTTAGAACTCCTGGTTTTGTACTAACACATGGTGCCCAGCTGGTGTGGCTCAGTGGTTGAGTGTCAACCTCTGAACCAGGAGGTCATGGTTTGATTCCAGGTCAGGGCATATGGCCAGGTGGCAGGCTCGATCCCCAGTGGGAGGTGTGCAGGAGGCAGCCAATCAGTGATTCTCTCTCATCGTTGATGTTTCTATCTCTCCTTCTCCCTTTTTCTTTGAAATCAATAAAAATACAGTGGTACCTTGAGATACGAGTGCCCTAACATACAAGATTTTTGAGATACGAGCGGTTGAGCGAGCGGTTTTTGCTTTGAAATATGAGCAACATTTGAGATAGGAGTCATCGCACGGATCGGCCGGCTGCGCACGACCCACCAGTTTACCCCGACTCGAGCATCTCATAGTTTCCCACGCCTCAAGGTTACGGAACGAATTAAACTCGTATCTCGAGGTACCACTGTACAAAAACAAACAAACAACAACAAACCCATTGCGTCTCCAGGTGCGCTTTAAAGATAGGGGCCCTGAAATGGTCCCCACGGGCACAGTAAGAGGCATTACGGAGCCCTCCTGGTGGTGCATGCACCGCACCGGTGCTGTCAGAGGCCTGCTGGGGATGAGGTGCTCGGTGTCCCAGCTCAGCGCTGCGGGAGGTCTGGCTGTGGACGAGGAACGGTGGCCCAGGAGGCCAAGTGCCCTGCCACGGCAATGACCTGGGGGGACAGATGATGTCAGTGCAGATGCCCCTCTGGGACAGCTGGCTGGTTCGAGGCTGCTGGGCTGACATGTGGGGCAGATCCCCCAAACCCTCAGCTGTCACTTAGTCACCCCTAAGTTCTAGGGAAAGAGGCGCAGATTAGGAAGGAAGGCGAGATGTAGAGGGGAGGAGATCAGAGAGGTCGAAGGCCTGGTTGCTGCCCTGGGTGGGTCTGCCGCCGGGGGCCTGGGCAGCAGGAGGACATCGGGCAGGGGACACTCCGGCCCAGGCAGCGGACGAGGCCAGAACTCCGCTCCTTTTGGCCATCTTGGTCCCAGGACCGATCCCGGCGGGAAGGGTGTCCCTGGTCTCCTCAGCTCCTCACGTGCCTCTGCCCTTTGCCGCAGGTTAAGTTTGGCAGAAATGGACGGGACTGCCCAGGCACGTTTTGCCTGTTCCAGTCGGAAAACAAAAACCTTCTGTTCAATGACAACACCGAGTGCCTGGCCAACCTCCAAGGCAAAACGACGTATGAGGAGTACCTGGGAGCCGAGTATGTCACTGCCGTCGGGAATCTGAGACGATGCTCCACCTCCCGTAAGTGGACCGTCGCTGGCGTCTCCCAGAAACCACCTGGGGGAAGGTCAAGGTTGGCGGGCCAAGCAGGATCCTCGGAGGGAAGATGGGGAGACGGATGTCAAGGCGATGGGTTGTCTCTCTGCGTCAGGAAATTACAGTCTCGCTGATGAGGTGAAAGAAAGGGAGACTGAAATACAGCAGGAGATCGTATGCTACATTTTATCCTGATAGTGACTGCCATGTGGTTTTTAGAACTGAGCATTTTAGTCAGGAAAACAAAATGTGTGTGTATGTTTGTATATATGTATATATATAGACACATGTGCATTGAGAAAGGACAAATTCTGGTGTCTAGACAGCTACCGCAAATGCCAACTATAGAGAATACAAATGCTCAAAATAACATTTAGCCAGAAATATGTACTGACAATAACTGAATCCTTAAAAAACATTAAGAAGACACCGTAGAGCACGGTGAGGCTCCAGAGGATGATTCTGAGACTCTGTGGCCCAGGTCATCCAGAATCAGGGGCACCTGATGGGGGTGGAGTGGTGGTCCCCGGGTGGGGAAGGACCAAGAATCTCTGTATCAGTGACGCTCAACTTGAGAGATTTTTGCCCTGGAGGGGACACTTGGCAATGCCTGCAGATATTTTTGATTCTCATAACTTAGGGGGCGCTGCTGGTACCTGTGGGTAGAAGCCAGGGATGCTAAGAGCACAGGACAGCCCTCACAGCAGAAGTCCCGGGTGCAAATCCGGTGCCCAGAGGAGACCCTGCTCTCTGCCAGCCGAGGTCTCGGGGAACGGTGCTGCGGCTGTTTCTAGGCAACATTCGGAGAAACGCGGGAAGAGGGCCATCTTGCCAGCAGCCAGCTCACAGTGGCCTAGACTGTACCCCCCGAGGGCAGGGCCTGTCTGTCCAGGCTGAACCCTCAGCTCTTAACGCTGTGACTCACGTGTGAGTGAATGAGTGATGCACACTATTGCCAACATCTGCCTACAGAGGATGCACATCCCTGCAGTCAGGGGACCGTCAGTGTCAGAGACAAGTGGGTGGAGGTCCTGTCACTCAGGCCGGAGCCGGGAATGGCCCAGGCTGGGGAGGCCCCGGCTGCCATGTGCTGGCCTGGGCCGTGGGGAAATGTGAGCAGAGCGAGCATGACTGACGTGGTGGGGAAGGCGGGAGAAAGCCTCTGTTTTAGTAGATCAATCTGTTTGATTCATGTCTTGATTACAAAAGAAATCAGTGTCTGAATCTCCCGCTTTGTTGTGTCCACAGCGCTTCTGGAAGCCTGTGCCTTCCTGAGGAGGTAAAACCCAAGACGATGGCCCAGTCCCCCCGCAGGGAGCCTCGGCCCTCGCTGCCCCCCCTGTCCCCGCCCATCCCCAAGCTCCTGGGGTCTCTTCTCCCTTCCCCAGGGGCAGTGTGCTAGTCACATCTGTTCCCGAAATTCACTGCTGTCATCTTCGCAAAAAATAAAACCAGAAATGCTGTTGATTTCCATTCCTTGGTAAGCATCCTTCATCTTTTTCAGGATTTTATGCTGAAATCTTGTCTGACCCACCCCCTGCCTGGTTCACCTCTCCTTCCCAGCTGTTCAGGTCCCGAGCCTCCTCTCTCCTGCAGTTTTGGGTGTGATGCTCGATGGTCTGGAAAATCAGGACAGGCCAGAAGCTCTTCTCCCCACGGATGTGTGGCCAGACATGGACTCGGCTGTCTCAGTGTGTGTGTGTGCGTGTGTGCACGTGTGTGCATGTGTGAGTAGAGTGAGTACAGGTGTGTGTTTCTAGGGCCGGGGGAAGAGTAGAGAAAGGAATCCAGGGATCAGTGAAAGAAACTGGAGAGCAAGGAGACTGGTGAGTACCTGGTATTTTAAGGAAATAGTATTTTTAGTAAATGTACAAGAATAGGATTATGGGAAAGGTGAGATACTTCTAACCCTTGGCCTTGCTGGCCCTCCTTCTCCCGTTAACCTCTAGTCACTAATCCTCCCCTCCTCCCCCCAGCCAACCTCTTCGCACCGGTCTGAGTGGCCACCTTCAGAGTCTTCCGAGGGGTGGGTGGGCCGCTCCTGCCTTCTCTGTCCACCTCGCTGTGCTTCTGTTTTAACCTGCGCTCTCCCGCCTGGTTCTGGAAAAAGACTCCGCTGCCCCCCAGCCCAGCCTAGAGCCTTTCCATCTGCCCTCTGAGCGCTTCTCTGCTTCTGATCCTGCTGACCACCCGCTCCTTCTTCTTTCTTTTTAAAGAAGATTTTTACTGATTGCAGAGAGGAAGGGAGAGGGAGAGAGAGAGAAACATCAATGATGAGAGAGAATCATTGATTGGCTACTTTCTGCACACTCTCTACTGGGGATCGAGCCTGAAACCTGGGCATGTGCCCTGCTGGGAATTGAACTGAGATCTCATGGTTCATAGGTCAACAATCAACTCTGAGCCATGCCAGCTGGGCCACCAGCTCCTTCTTGAAACCCTGTTCCCTCGGCTTCCATGCCTCCTCCTATGTCTCCTTTTCTGCATTTTGGGGGGTCTTGCAAGTGTGCCCTCCACAATTTCCTTCTCCCGAGTTTGGTTTCTGACCTGCTGTCTTGATGCCACAGAAGGGAAGTAGGAGAGAACCAAATGTTTGGGTTTGGGCTACAAATGCCCAGAGTCCCCTCACTGGGGGGGGGGGGGGTCCAGTGGGGTCCCGGAAGCTGCTCCCTCAGGTTAGTCACCAGGTCAGCCCCCCTCAGGCGCCCAGGGCAGTGTTTGCGTGGCGGGAGGCGTGGGGAGAGAGGAAGGAAAGGGAGGTAGTGATCAGTCGGGGCAGCAGCTGGCGGTGGTCATGAGCTGTCCTGGGGGAGGGAGGCTGAGCCCACGGGATTCCACGGAAAACCCGAGCCTTGGGCAGCGCAGGAGATGGGCTGGGCGTGCTGTTCGAATTTTAAAGGAGAAGTGAGAGGACAGGGGGACTCTTGGGTAAGGCAAGGAGAGATGCGGAAAAGTCTATTTCCTCAGCTTCATCTTCCCGGGGCAACAGTGAAAGTTTGCAGGCATTGAAGGGCCCAGCCTGTGGGCTTGGTCTTAGCAGGAGAAGGGTCACTCTGAAAGGCTGCTGAGATCGATGTCACAGCCTGGGGGGTGGGGGGAGGGGTACTAGGCACCACATCCACAGGGACAGCTCTCAGTCAAGTTCATGCACCTGCGAAGGTTGGAAATGTGGATGCAGAGACCTTAAGCCACCCAGATGCTTCTTTCTCTGGCCACTCGCTGTCCAGGCCACGCAGTTCAAAGCCCTGACTCCCCACCAGACCTGGGGTCCCCAGTCTTTCCTTCTCACCCTGAGCTGAGTGCAGGCTGCGCTCTCGCATCTGCAACCCCAAGTTCCTCACTGACTACTGCAAGGGGAGCTCGTGCCTGCGTGCCAGCCATGCGGTCCGCTCCTGTCTTCTCGCTGTCTCTGCGAGGGTAGGGCCAGAGGGCGCACCAGACCACTCACACCTTCCCCCCTACAACTCCTCTGCCAGGAGTGGTTCCGGGAGATTCTGCCTCCCCGCCCCCCCCCCCCCCCCCCCCCCCCCCCCCACTGTCCCCATAGGGAGGGACCTCCGACAGACCCAGGAATGTAATCTGACCTTCCGGTTGCTGGCCCTGTGGCCTCCCAATCCCAGGATGGAATGCGCTCTGGGCCGAGTCTCTGCTTCAGGCCCTTTGTCCGAGATGCTGACTTTTCCAGAGCCTGTTTGTGCTACTTTAACAGCAAAGTACAGAAACAGACAAAACCCAACACCAATAAACAGCCGGAGGGCCCATTTCCTGGCCACACCCCGGTGTTTTCTCCTCCATCCTCTGCTACTGAGAGAGGGGGCAGGAAGACCAGGCCTCAGGCGAGACCACTCCTGTCCCAGCAGGCTTTGCTCCAAGGGACTGGGGCAGGCAGAAGCAATCACGGGGCAGGACCAGCCTCTCCCACGCTGCCCCTCTGGCCGCCTCCACCTGCAGGGACGGTGCCCGGCTTTCCGGAACCGAGAAGACAGCTCAGAGGGTGTAGAGGCTCCTCTTTTCTGAGCCTGACCTGCTCAGAGGAAGTCGCTCCTTCCTCCTCTTCCCTGAGGTGGACTTGACCCTGCACATAGGTCAAGTCTTTAGAGAAATCCACGCACTGAGAATCCCACGCAGGATGCCCACACGGGACGCGGCAGGGGCGGAGCAGGGGAGAGGTGTTAGGGGAAGTGGCTACAAAGTCCTTCATGGTGGCTGGTCCGAGAGCAGTCAGAGACGGCCCTGCCAGCCCAGAGAGGGTCTCTGGGCAAAGTCCAAGGGAGGAGCCCCTTTCCTGGGGTATGTACAGCCCCTTCCGACGATGGTGAGCCACGTGGGTTGGATTTCGGCTCTTGGGTTCCCCTCATCTGGATGCCATAGGCAGGGTTTGACCTGCACAGCTGCACGGCCACCACAGAGACACCCACTGACCAGCGACAGGAGCCCCGGTCCCTCCTTTCCTCCCCCAACGACTTCTGCACATTTCACAACTTCTCTCACACTGAAGCCACTTCCCCATCCAGAGCACCGCGCAGCGGCTTCCACCACAGGCTCCCTGGGGAGTCATTCACGTTCGTCTCAGACACCCCCGGTCAGGCCCCAGCTTGGTATGTAAAAGAGGAAGGGAGAGGGAGAGAGAGAGAGAGAGAAACATCACCGACGAGAGAGAATCATGGACCAGCTGCCTCCTGCACGCCCCACAGTGGGAATCCAGCCCTCAACCCGGGCATGTGTGACAGGTCAACACTCAGCCACCGAGCCACACCGGCTGGGCCACACTGGCTTTACCTTGTATCACCAGGAACTCTCCCCGGCCCGGCAATGACTTCCTGGCCCGGCTCCAGGCCATGTCTCTAGGCCTGGTTCGGGTACATGTCCTCATCATTTTTCTGTCTGTCTAATGCAGTGGTTTTCAACTGGTGGGTCGCGACCCCTTTGGAAGTCCAATGACCCTTTCACAGGGGTCACCTAAGACCATTGGAAAATGCAGATTTTACATCACGATGCATCACAGTAGCAAAATGTCATGGTTGGGGGTCACCACCACATGAGGAACTGTATGCAAGGGTTAGGGTTAGGGTTAGGGTTAGGGTTAGGGTTAGGGTTAGGAAAATTGAGAACCACTGGTCTAATGGGAACTCCAAGTGGTATGGGCATAACGATGCTGAAACCTCTAATGTGTGTGTAGGATCGAGAACATGAGTAAATGTGTTGACATTTCTGGGACCCACAGTAACTGAGAGAAGGAAGGAGGATGGAAGCATGTAATGCGGAAAGCAAGGCAGAACCTATGGCTGAACTGCCGTGGGAAGTTTCAGTGTAGACTCATGCTCTGGGTACAATTTTTTTTTTTTGTAATACAGGTCAGCTAATGAGAAGAATCCAATTCTTCATTGGAGGGTAAAATTTTGGGTAATTGGGGTTCAGCATGAGTATTCTTTATTGTTCAAATTGATTGCACATGTCCATCGGTTCATACCGATCTGTGGTGAAATTGTACATATTTCGTTCTTGAAGATGTCTTTTCGGATAGGTGCTGCCCAATATGATAGCAGTCTGCAAGCATATGGTTAATTGTGCATATGACTTAATTTTAATCACTGGGGAGAAATGTACTGCATTGCATTAGACCCTTCTCTCGCGACGTTTACCTTTGAGCTGCCATGCCGTTAGATGGCACTCGGCTTCCCACTGGAGACTAGATGGATGCTTCCGGTACACAAACTGACCCTGAGTTATGGCCATCTCTGTAGGCCTCGCACCGAGGTCTGCAAAACACCGGGCTAGTAGTTTGAACTCTGAACTTTTATTGAACCGGAAGTGTGGCCTGACATTTCTTGTGATTCAAGCATTTCTTGTCAAGTCACTTTAATGCCACATCTGTTTCACACGTAGGTGCGATCTTGCCTTGTTATCCGGGGTTGAGTTGAGAAACATGAAACATTTCGCAGAAAAATCTAATTTTCAGAGCCTTTCAGTCCCCTGCCAGGTAGAGAAGGACAGTCCTTCATGTTCAGAAAATGTCATTCCTGGCCATGACCTCTAAATATCATAATAAAATGGTTTCCCAGAGCTAAGCCACCAAACTGCTGTATGATGGGGTGAGACAGGAATTACACTTTTATTTCCGGGAAAAAAAAATTTCTGCAGAACTGATGGTGATGAAGTCCATGAGAACCAATGAAGTTCATGTTGATACTAGAGGTTTAATGCACGCCGTGAACTGACATACTTTCCACAAAGGACCACAAATGAAAACTCACAGACGTTAAACACCTTCCACTTTCAAAAGCTTTGTAATGTGTCCACCTATGCCTTTTTCTGCTCAACACGTATTTTAACCACCAGCAGTTGTAACAGCATCTTTCCAGACTTCACTTCGGATTGTTCTGAATTAGCGTTGTCTCAATTTCTTTGAAACTATGTTTGCCTGTAGTTACTACATTTTCCCAAATGAGGCCAATTCTCCACTCATTTCAAACTCCCCATTGACTCAATTGACAGCATCTGTAACATCTGTCGACCCATCAAAAGCCAAGGAAACCCCCTAAAAATTATTTGCATCATTTAAAAAAAAAAGACTATTGATATTGTTCCCAATGTCCTCAACTCTTCAAGCAAGCGCCATCAGTGAAAAGCTTAACAGACTTAAGTGAGTTTTTCTTCTCTGGACACATTTTTAAAAATTGCTTCAGTCAAACCTAATGCCATCCATTCAGCATAGTTACATGGCTTTCCTTGCTTGGCCCTTCAGAAACTTACTTTGCTTACAGCCTGGCGCCATGCAAAAGGAGCTGGTGACAGAAGTACTTACAGTATGAGAATGAGACTATTTATATAACCTCTACACCCATCGAAAATAACACGGTGTTTTCCTTCTGAGTACCTGTGGTAAAAACAAAACGCCGTGTGGAGAGGGCGCGAGCAGGTCTGTGAGGTGCTGGCTCTTCGATTCTCCAGCCCAGAGACACAGCATGCTCCTCAAGCAGTGGTCGGCAAACTGCGACTCGCGAGCCACATGCGGCTCTTTGGCTCCTTGAATATGGCTCTAACACAAAATACCAGTGCGATGGAAACTTTGTGGTCCATGCACAGAAGTCGGCTTTTGGCTCTCAAAAGAAATTCCCATCGCACTGTTGATATTTGGCTCTGCTGACTAATGAGTTTGCCGACCCCTGTCCTAAAGCAGCTGCTGGGCTGGGCCTTGCTTGGGTCCGGGAGGGGCCCGCCCTCCCATCTGCAGGCACTTGGTGGGGTCTGAGGCGAGGAGTGCTCTCCCACACGGGTGTGTTACTGGCTTTGCCAGCTGAAAACAAACAGCTTCTGATGGTCTTTACTGACAGGCTTAGGGAAGAAGAACAAAAAGAGGGAAAAATAAAGTCCATTGCACACCAGGTCCAGGGGCGAAATGCTGACTTGGCCCAGCAATGAACCCACAGCTGAAACGGCCCTGCAACTAAGGCCCCACCGGGGTAAGTTCCCAGCGGGCCCCGGGGCATTCTCCCAGATCCAGCCGGCTCTGCACCAACCAGCTCAGCCACGAGGATGGGGATGCCCTCCTGCATCTCCCCAGTCCTTGGGCAATTCCTCTACACAGGCAGTCTTGTTTGATCGCGTTTGGTCAGGAAGAGGCAGTTCCAATGGCTTCCAGTTGGCCTTCCCCGCCATCGCCCTCCACAGAGAATCAGGGCAGGGATTCTGTCCATTGTTTGTTCTGCAGCTGGGGACCTAGCTATTAGATGGGTTCAGAGATCCCCTGGATCCCCTATGAGACAGACAGACTTGAGCTAAAACTTCAACGACCATCCATTGCCAGCAGCCTTGAGAGGGCAGGGCCTGCCTCCAGTGGTCTGAGGCTCAGGGAGACCAGATGGCTTCTGTGAAGTCCCACCGGAAGACACCCACACCCTTTCCCAGCCCCTCCCGAGCGTGGCCTCCGGGGAAGTGGCTAAAGGCCAACCCCCCGGGCAACATCAAGGGGCTCAGAGCCTAACATTTGGGTCAAAGATTTCCCTCTGTTGGTTGTGCCAGAGATAGTTCTTGGGAGACGTTTGTTTTTCTGTGTCTATAAATGGGCAGCTGAGGGGAGCGGGGGCCAGGGACCCACCTTCCCCCAATCCTTTGATTTGTAGTAACCATTTCACCCTCAGTCCCTGTAAGACTGTAGATCCCCTTATTCTCTGTACACTCTATGTTTTCATTCTGGAAATTCCGACAGGGTTTGTTTTTGGCATTCATTGCTGCACCTGTAAACATCTGCAAATGATGTCATTTTTCCTGAATTCTGTCCTGCATGTGGAAGAAATGGGTGGAGAGAGACCAGACTCACTTGTGTAAATTGGTGGAACTGTCTCTGTCCCTTTCCTTCTCCTCTTCTTCAGCATCACGACCCTCTTTTATATCTGCTGGGACACTTTCTCCCGAGGTCTCCCTTTTGACATCTCATGATGTTTTTATTTTTGAGTTGATGTCATTCCAGAGGAACCTTGTTCTTGTCTGCTTGGGCTGCCATATAGAATACCGTGGACTGGGTGTCTTAAACAATAGAAATTGATTTCTCACAGGCCTCGAGGCTGGGAAGTCCAAGGTCAGGGTGCCAGAATGGGTCAGGTTCTGGTGCCAGTACTCTTCTTGGCTTGCAGATATCCACTTTCTCACTGTCACCTCACATGGTGGAGAGAGTATTAGGCAGCATTCTGGTGTCTCTTCCTCTGAGGGCACTAATCCCGTCTGGAGGGCCCCATCCTCATAAACTCATCTAACCTAATGACCTCTTGAAGTCTCTACTCCCAAATAACTCACTTTGGGGGTTAGGGCTTTCACATATAAATGGGGGGAGGGCAAAGTTCATCTATAGCCCCCCACTAAGATATGGAAGAGCCAGTGCTTGCTATCAACGGTGTTCCTATGGGGTCTCCCCAAGTTTCACCTCTTCTTCCTCCCTCCTCAGTGATGGGAGTGAAACGTTGTGGTCCCTGGGCATCTGCATTTCCTCTGTCATATCTACTTGGGCCATGTAATGGAAACACAGGCACTGGCTCTCCCCAGGCAAACACTTCTGATGTTTTCGTCGCAGGCTGCTGAGGCCAGACGTATATGTTTCACTGAAAAGGACCAATCACACACCGTGTTAAATATTTCTAAACCTAATCGTACACTTACTATTGTGAAAGGAGAAAGAAGCGGTGGAAACATGGAAGGCTCACAGGTGGGTGATGTGTGGGGGAGCAGTCTAGAAACCTAGGGAGTTCCCACAGAGCATGTTCCTTCACCTCTATCCAGAGCCTCCAGCGAGCCATGCTTTCAATGATCTGCAAGAAAACGTGTGTAAAAAATGGCTTCTCTATAAACGGGTTGCTCCTCATTTGAAATGCAGTCCAATTGGTTTTATTTTTTATTTTTATTTTTAAAATATATTTTATTGATTTTTTTTTTTTACAGAGGGGAAGGGAGAGGGATAGAGAGTTAAAAACATCCATGAGAGAGAGACATCGGTCAGCTGCCTCTTGCACACCCCTTACTGGGGATATGCCCACAACCAAGGTAGATGCCCTTGACCGAAATCGAACCTGGGACCTTCCAGTCCACAGACTGACACTTTATCCACTAAGCCAAACCGGTTTCAGCGGTCCGATTTTAAAAGTACATATTCATTTCATGTGTTTTCTGACCCAGTATCTGGAAGTCTGGCACGCTGGACACAGCACGGGCTCTGGAGCAAATGGCACCGAGGTTTGTGTCCCAGCCCTGCCACTCTGTAGCTGTGTGATTCCAGAGATATTTCTGAGCCTCCATTTCCTCCTCAGAGAAATGAGGCTAATTTCACCCACCCCATGGCTGGGACGTGAGGTGTGGAAATGTTTATAAAGAGCCTCGCCTAGCACCTGAGACGAATCCAATGCTCACTTCCCCCCCTTTCTCCCTGCATGGATTTCATAGATACGCATGTAAAACAACGAGGCAGCTCTCCGGTGTCCCTTCCTTGGAGGGCACTAATCCCATCTCCAGGGCCCCACCCTCATCACTTCATCTAACCCCTCCTGATCTCCCAATACTCCTATTCCCAGAGAACAGGGTTAGGGCTTCCACATATAAATTGAGGCTGGGAAGCGAGGAGCATACTTAGTTCATCCACAGCCAACACATATACAAAACCAGGCACCCAGGAGACAAAAGCGGGGTTTATTTGTCCCGCGCGATGGGAGCCGCTTCACAGGTGAGTGGAGTAATCACACTCTTCCCACGGCGCAGCTGGTGCAGGGCCCTCGGCGGGGGGACGTGGGCAGCAGTCGGGGCAGAGGCGCTTCCGCCACGCCTTGTCGAGGAGCAGGAAGAGGAGCGGGTTCACGCAGCAGTAGGCGCCGGCGATGATGCCCGTCACCTGGACGCTCCTGGCCAGGTGGTAGCGGCTGCCGCAGGCCCGCAGGGAGAAGGAGTCCCCGAATGCAGAGAGGAAGAGCGCCACGTGGCGCGGCCCCCACATCAGAAGGAAGACAGCCACGAGGGCGGACACCAGCCGGAAGAGGTCGGACCTCCTCGGCGTTTTCCCCTGCCGCCCCAGGCAGACGCCGAACACCAGCAGCGGGACCAGCAGGCCCGCCACGTTCACCTTCACGGTCAGAAAGGGCGCCCAGGCCGTGCCCTGGCCGGGCAGGAAGTGAGGCTGGCCGCAGGGGCACCCGGACGCCTGGCCATCCCCGGGCACCACCACGAAGATGCACAACAGGACCTCGGGCAGCGCCAACAGCGCGGCCGCCAGCCAGGCCAGGCCGCTGGCCAGGACGCCACAGGCCCGCCTCCCGGCCGCCCGAGACAGGCGCCTCACCGGGAAGCACAGCAGGTAGCTCTGCAGGGCCAGCAGCGCGGCGAACAGCGCCTGGGCGTGCAGCCCCACGGAGGTCAGGGTCACGAGCGCCGCGCACGTGGGCCGGCCCGGGGCGCCCCCGGGGGAGGCCGCGTGCGCCTGGAGCGGCAGGGCGAGCAGGAAGCACAGGTTGGCGGCGGCCGCGTTCAGGAGGTAGATGTGCTCCACCTGCCGCAGCCCGTGGCACCGGAGCAGGACGGTCACCATCAGCAGGTTGTCCAGGAGGCCCAGCAGCGACGCGGCCGTGTAGAGCCGAGGCAGCAGCCGGGCCGAGAGGACGGCGGGGTCGTACGGGGCGCACGGCTCGGCGCCGTCCCGGCCGAAGGTCTCATTGTCAGACGGGGGTTCGTAGATGAGGACGTCATAGTCGTCGTCGTCGTCGGAGTAATTGGCCATCGCCGGCTGCCCTGCGCGGGGAAAGGAGAGATGGTGTTATGGCGGACAGCTGCAGGACAGCGAACAAACAGGCGAGTGTCCACGCAGCACGCTTTGAGCCAGAGAAGGCCTGCGACCCAGGAAAGGGACAGCAGGCATGTCTCCACCCTGTCCCTCTGTCCCACGTGGGCTGACACTCCGAGGGAAACGCAGGTAAGCGGGAAGCGTCTTCCAAGAACGTCCCTCATGCTCTGGGCAGAAAGGGCAGCCCGCGTGCAGGCCATATGCAGGGGGAGCGGGGAGGAGCTCCCCAGCAGGGGGACCCAGAACCGGCGTCGCAGACCCAGCCTGGGCCATCCGTTCTCCCTGTCCCCGGAGCTGGCTCACCCCCAGGCAGCTTCCTGTGGCCGGCCGGGAGCTCCGAGCTCTTTCTGCTCTGGACGGACGGACGGGAGCAAATGTCTGCAAAAGCGAAAGCATCCTCCTCCCCGCACGGCCCCGCCGCCCGCCGGTGCAAGGCGCAGGGGACTTACCCTTGGCCGAGCCGAGCGGCTGGGCCGGGCCTGGGACCGCGGACCCTGGCTTCCTTCCAGCCCGGCAGGCGGCCCTGACCCCGAGGGGTGAGAGAAGCCGCAGAGTGTCCCCGATGGCGCTGCCTGCCTCCCTCCGCCAGTGGGGGCTCCTCTCGGGGCTGAACTGAAATTTACCCCCGAGAAAGCACCCCCGGACCCCCCAGGCGGTGTCTCGGCCTCCCCCCGAGGGAAACCAGGAAGTTGTGAGTCCTCCACCTCCCCCGGGACCCGCCTCTGGTTCCCCGGCCTCCTGGCTGCCCCAGATAAGGGAACTGCGTTCGGCTGCTCCGGGGCGATACGGAGGGAGGGCTGGGCAGGCCCGTGTGACATGTGTCACTGCCCAGGGGCCAGCTGCAGCCAAGTGTCCCGGTGGCGCCTGCAGAGCCAGCGGCCCGGTGCCCACCTGCAGCGGCTCCTCAGCATCTGCAGAGGCGACACCTGGGATCCCTCCTTCCGGGGCCTCCGGAACTGGTAGCGAGAACCCCAGGGACCGCGCAGGGGGTTTCTTGTCACGTTTGACGGAGGGATGGGGGGTCTCAAGAGAGGGTTTCCCCGGCGGTGGCAGCCGCAGGGACATCCCCTGGGAAGGGGGTGCGGACGTGAGGTGTTAGTGCAGAGAGCGGGGGCTGCCGTGAGCACCCACCCACAGCCCCACTCCGTGGGAACCGAGGGGTCAGGGGAGCTGTTAGCAGCTGACCCTGCGCCTCCAGGGAGAAGCCAGAGCAGGGACATTCCACGGGGCGGACGCGGAGGCAGAGAGTGTGAGCATGACGAGTTCAAGCCCAGGCGAGGCAGGGGCAAGGCAAGGTTGGAGGCCGCAGAGGGGAAGCGGAGAGCAGAGCCCACATCTGGAGCGGTGGCCGAAGGCGGTGGGCGGTTGGCTGGGGCGGGGAGGGTTGGGAAGGACACTGAGCTGGGAAGAGGAACTTGAAAGAGCCAGTCTGTCTGAACTCCCAGGTCCAGTCTTGGCACCTGTGACCCGGCTCCGAGGGGACCCTGCTTGCGGATTGGTGTAGCACAGGGGTTCTCAACCTGTGGGTCGCGACCCCTTTGGGGGTCAAACGACCCTTTCACAGGGGTCGCCTAAGACCATCGGAAAATGCAGATATTTACATCACGATGCATCACAGTAGCAACATTTCATGGTTGGGGGTCACCAGCCCATGAGGAACTGTATGCAAGGGTCGCGGCCTCAGGAAGGTTGAGAACCACTGGTGTAGCATGTATGTTGCTGGTTAGATGGCATCCTGTCAGCGCCACAGAGGTGTTCGGAGCAGCGTTCCGTCCAGAACGCGGACGTGTGAAAATAGAAACAAGGCAAGCATTCCCAGAAAGGAAAAGCAAACACAAGAAGGACCCAGACGGACATGTGATCGAGCATTAAATTTAACTCCACGCGGGAAAAAGGCAGGGTGCTCCTCCCTGAGCGAGGGCTGGCGCTGGTGGGAACCGGGGCTGGGACTGTTTCCCAGCCAGTCCTCCTGCTGCCCTCACCCCCCCCCGCCCAACTCCTGCCCCATGGGCTCCTGTGAGTGAGGGTCACTGTGCCCTGGGACCAGCAGAGGTCACTCAGCCTCCTACGGCCAGGCTATTTGGAGGCACACCAGTGCCCCACCTGCCCCCCACCTCCCCAGAACCAGGAGTGAGAAGGTGATGGCAGTTCTTCCTATTCTATTGCCGGGATGCCCACTGGTCGATCGCAGGCCAAGGGATGAGGGTCAAGTCCAATGTTGAGACATGAAAAACCCCATGAATATACACACCCCGCACGTGATGTGGTTAAGTGGAGGGAAATTGCAGGCAGGCGCCTCGAATGTGTCACGGGATGATGTGAATTGGAAGTTTCCCAAGAAAAACCACCGTTGTGTATATTCAGGATCGCCCTGACTTCCTGGAATTAGCCTTGCCTTCGCTTTCAGTATTATTTTATTTTGGCTGGATTCCTAGCATTCTGCTGATCCACCGGTCGGTTCCCTCACCTCCCTGAGAGCCCCAGTAAAACCAGCCCTCCAACCCGCTTCTCCCCTCCATTCTTTCTTTGAGTAAGTGTTTCCAAGACTAGCTAGTTAACACCGTTTAGCCACGGAGACAAGACCCAGCACTGACTTCTGTCTCCTGTCTCAACCAGCTTCCAGAGACTTTTCTAGAGAAAAAAAGGAAAAACTCCCATGTCCAGAACGGGTTTCATGTTCTAAGCTGAAGTGCTGACTTAGGGCAATACGACAAACCCACAAGAATGGGATAGACCCTTGTCTACGATGAATGGGTTCTGCTAATAATATTTTGTTCCCCTTTTTTAAAAAAAGATTTTGATTCCTTATAAAATGTTTAACCAAATCATGATTTAATCAAACCGGTCAGGGTTTAACTGTGGTTTGTGAAACCTACCAACTGTCTCTCATGGTGATCCATTTCCTTGGATATTTGCAATCTCCATGTGAGTTCAAATTTTGGGGGATTATTTTCTCTGCATCAGCTTTGCGTGGCCTGAAGGGGGAGTATTCCTTTCTGGGGGGGAAGGGGGGAATTTTGCATTTGTTTCAGCCAGAAGCACTAGGGGCGTAATGGCCGGAGGTGAGTTTTCTGGGTCGCTGTTGCGGTCTCCTGTGTTGAGGGTGTTGCAGAATGGAACCTCATATTTGCACGAGGCACGGAGTTTGGATTCCCAGAGAAGACTCTTCCCTCTACTACTTAGAGCCTAGGCCAGGACTGGTCCCCTGTCTGACTGTCTTCTGCCTGTGGGTGCATTTCTTCGAGCCCACCTTTTCCTAGCTTTACGCCAGGACGTCTCGGTTCCAGCTCCCCATCTCACGAAGCTCCAGGCTTTGCCTTCTTCCCGTGTTGGAGTCACAGTTAGTGGCCTGTTAATGCACGTGGCCTTTGACTTGTCTGTACCAGTGGTGATCAACGGGATAAATATCCGCTGAGTAGTGTTTCAATGAGCATTTGCTGAAAAGTGACATTCGTTTATTCGTTTCACAGGTATTTCGTGCCGACTGTCCTGCTAACCTTCCTTTCCCCCTCTCTGTCCACTCTCCTCTACCCGTGTTATGTCCAGAGAGACTGATCTTATCACTAGTAATAGCAACCCCCTTAGCCTATGATTTTCTGCTGGGTTTGGCCAATGGGGAGTGTTGGTAGGAGATTGGGGGCTCTTTCCTGGGTGGGTCTCCTTCTTGGTGGGGCAGCTCTTGCCAGACAGCACCCCCCCCCCCGGCCTGTGGGGGGAAAGGCGGACCACTTTCACCAGCACTGAGCCCTGCACTGTGTGCTGAGTCCCCCACCCCCTGTCTCAATCTGTGTAAAGAGCCCTCTCACCAGACTCCTCTCTGTTGCCCTACTGGAGTGTGCCACATGTTTCCCGGCAAGATTGTAGGGCCCATCTCCCTAGTGTCAGGAGCTTTGCCCTGGGAGAAAATGATAAGCAAACTAGACCCATTTCCTGCCCTCATGGCACTGATATGGCCATCTATACCAGTGGTTCTCAACCTTTCTAATGCCGTGACCCTTTAACACAGTTCCTCAAGTTGTGGTGACCCCCAACCATAAAATTATTTTCGTTGCTACTTCACAACTGTAATTTTGCTACTGTTATAAATCATAATGTAAATATCTGTTTTCTGATGGTCTTAGGCTCTACAGCAGCGGTTCTCAACCTGTGAGTCGCGACAGGTTGAGAACCACTAGCAGAGTTGCCTAAGACCATTATTACTATTATTATTATTAATTATGTACAACAGGATATTATAAAAATTAAGTTATAAAAATTAAGTTACGAAATGCTATTAAAACATTTCTTACATACCGTTATATTGGCTGGGCCACAAAAATATTTGTTGTGGGCCATGAGTTTGATATGCTTGCTTTGGAGGGTCGGGAAGATTGAACAGTCTCTGGTTCAATGTGAAACATATTTTGAAGAGATAAGAAATCTTTTCTTATACACAGAGGTGAAAGATAATCAATCCAGTAGCAGCCTCACTTAAAAAATATTCCCTTTGCCGAAACCGGTTTGGCTCAATGGATAGAGCATCGGCATGTGGACTGAAATGTCCCAGGTTCGATTCCTTGGTTGCGGGCACATCTCCAGTGGCGGGTGTGCAGAAGGCAGCTGATCGATATCTCTCTCTCATCAGTGTTTCTCCCTTCCTCTCTGTAAAAAATCAATAAAAATATATTTAAAAAAATAAACGCTTTAACAAAATTAAATCATGACAGATTTTAACTGTGCAAGATGGGGCTGGGCCTGGTCCTCAGCCTGGGTGGGTACTGTGGGTCCTCCAGGGGACTGAAGGCTGTGCTCCCTCCCTGCCCTGTGCTCCCCCAGGGAGGGTCCCTGATGCCCCCTGGAGCCTTTCCTATAGACTCCACGGGTGTGGTATGAGCTGGCTGCTCTCTGTGCACCAGAGTCTGAGGTACCCACCTCGTTCCCATCTCAGAAGATTCAGCCATGCCCTCTGGCAAGGGTTCTTGGAAAAGATCTCTTCTCTCAGCAACCAGGGCCTTCAAAACACAAAAGCAGGTCCCGTCCCCTGCAGAGAGCCAGAACTTGGGGACAAAGGTGTGCTTTTTTAGGGGCAATGGGGAAACATGGCTGTCTGTCCCTTTGCAGGAGGAGACCAGGCAGGTGCTGGAAGGTTGTCTTGCTTTTTGGATTGCATCACAGGCCCCATGATGTTTTTTCCGCTCTTATCTTGTTTGGCCTTGACACTTCCTCTTCCTCCCTGAGCTCTCGCCTCGGCAGGGTCTGCCTGTCCCACACACCTTCTTCTCCGCGGGGGTTCCTTCTTGTCTGCATTCCTTAGGGTTCTATCCTGAGCTATGTGTCCACTGCTGGGGCTCCCAGATGTGCCTCCATTGTGTCCCCAGAGGAGCACTGCCAAAACTCTGCCTGGGGTCTCTGCCTCCCTCCACTCTTGCCTCCTCCTGTACATTCTCCACATGTTGGGGTCGATCAGATGGCCAAGGTACACATACCCTCCCCAACCCCTCTCCATGCCCCTTGGGCCCATGTGCTCTGCCGGGTCCAAGACCAGCACATCCAGCATCTCCCAGTACTGCCAGCTGCATGGATCTCTAACTCAACTGTCCTCAACACTGAACCCATTATCTCATATCCAGGGCCCCAGCCTTCACCTCCCTCCCTCCCTCCCTAAATCCAAGTCCTGGTGAGTCATTCCCTAGTAGCTTTCTTTCTTTTTAAAAATACTATAGTGTGTGTATGTGTGTGTGTGTGTGTGTGTGTGTGTTATTGATTTCAGAGAGGAAAGGAGAGGGAGAGAGAGAGATAGAAATATCAATGATGAGAGAGTCTCATTGATTAATTGCCTCCTGCACGACCCACACTAGGAATGGAGCCCGCAACCCAAGCATATGCCTGACCAGGAATCAAATTATGACCAGGTCCAGGTCTATACGTCGACACTCAACCACTGAGCCACACCAGCTGGGCTCCCCTAGAAGCTTTCAAACTTGTTAGCTGCTCGCCACTCAGAGCTCTTAACCTTGGCAGTGGCCTCCATTGTGTCCCCAGAGGAGCACTCCCAAAACTCTGCCTGGGGTCTCTGCCTCCCTCCACTCTTGCCTCCTCCTGTACATTCTCCACACGCCGGGGTCGATCAGATGGCCAAGGTACACATTCCCTCCCCAGCCCCTCTCCACGCCTCTTGGGCCCACACTCCTTAGCACAGTGAGCAAGGCCATCCCTAGTGGCCCTCTACTCACTAGCTTCCTGTCTTATCTGTTTCTGCTCACTTCTCACTCTTTCCTGAAACTACTCACCGTTCCCTGACGTTGCCTCCTCCCGTGCCTGCATGTTTCAGTCGGGGTCCCCAAAGAAGGTATGAGGCCGACAGTGATAAAGAATGAACATTTATTAGGTCATCTGGAAACCAGATGGGCTGAGCACCCAGGGACGGGGAGTCAGAGATTTTAACAGACTCTGCGCAACGTTTTCGGTGTGGAATTCTCTGGGCAACCTGGGCAAGTCCTGACGGGAAAGTTAATGGTCTTGGCAAATACAATGTGGTTTAAGTGAAATGATCTAATGTCAGTTGTGAAATGATCTAATGTCAGTTTGCCAGGGAAAGAGGTACCGATTCAATGATTCGATCAGGCCTAACATTCCAGCCTTTTTGTTTTATGGAATAGGGACGGACGTCATTTCTTCCTTAGTTATTTCCTGCTGAGCGGGGACGTTGAGATAATAAGGGGATGGACTTTGATGATAGTCGGCTGGAACACTTTATAGATGCCTCCTGGTTGGGGTGAGGGGTTGCAGTAGCATGATTTCCTCGAGAGACCGGTTGGTGAAGGCTTGAAGACGGTCCTGAAGGAAAGATGAAAAATGGTGCAGAATACATGGGCCAAAAATGAGGATGAGGAATAGGAATGTTAATTGTCCTAGGAAGGAAGGTAGGTGGCAATTTATATATATTTTTTAGCCGAGACCGGTGTGGCTCAGTGGATAGAGCGTCTGCCTGCGGACTGAAAGGTCCCGGGTTCGATTCCGGTCGGGGGCATGTACCTTGCTTGCGGGCACATCTCCAGTGGGGGGCGTGCAGGAGGCGGCTGATCAATGTCTCTCTCTCATCGATGTTTCTGACTTTCTGTCCCTCTCCCTTCCTCTCTGTGAAAAATCAATAAAATATATTTAAAAAAAATTTTATATATTTTTAAATTCAATAGTCCCATGAATTTGCAAAATATGATGGAGCACTGGTTAAGCCCCTAGGCCAGTCCTAACACCTGCTGAGATACCAAGAGTAATGAGGAGATGGATTATCTGGAGTTATTGGGGGACTACATTTACGTTGGCTGCAAGAGAGACTATAGTACAGGTTCCTGGCTAGTTGGTCATCCCTGTTTTGAGTAGAAATCTGATTCCTGCTAAGAAGGGATGAAGAAAAAAAATGTTCTGGCACATACCAAGTAATTCATCACAGTCAGTATTTGAGTAGGATGCCTGGTGGAGTTTTATGTCATACCCAAAGTTGAGGAAACCTGTTGAATGCCTTGGGAGGTAAAAGTTGGTCCTGAGGCAGCCATGACTGAGGGGACAGTCATGGAGGAGATAAGGCATTTATGGGCTAAGGTAAATGGCTCAGTTGTGCAGAGTGAGAGTGAAACCAAGCGAGGTGACTGTGGTTTGGGACAAATGAGCTTTATGAGGGGATACGTGGTGGCCCCAGTTGGACGCAGAGGTAGAATGAGAAAAGAGTGATAAAGGGGTGTCTACTAAGATGCTGTGTAGAGGTGAAGTGGCTAATCCCTGAAGCCCCATAAAAGAGACTTTGGAGGGGACAAGGGTCCCAGCAAATTTGAGAAGGGCAGAATAAAATAGTCAGTCACATACCTGGGTTGCGGGCTCCATTCCCAGTATCAGTTAAAATGGCGATCGGCTTACCTGCCATCACAGTCGTTCCCTGAGGCTCTGTCCCGCTGATGTAAGTCTGCGGGGCCTTGTCAGAGCCTGGGAAGCTCCAGTCCCTAGAGGTCTAGGAGCTGCACACCGGGTCCAGAGGGCGGCCTGGCTGGACTGGCTGAGGTCTGACCCAGAGGAGCCAGACTACAGTCTGATTTCCAGTGGCCTTCCCTTCCGCGCCTTGGGCAGAGCCCAGGAGGGGTCTCGGGTTTGGGCAGGACTTGGCCCTGTGTCCCTCCTTGTTGCATTTGAAGGACAGGCCCGGAGGAGGCTGAGCCCCTGACATGACCTTGTTGGAGGACCGGCTCTCCATTTGGGGCATGTGAGAGTGGTGGCTAGGAGCTGAAATACAGTGGTACCTCGAGATACGAGTTTAATTCGTTCCATAACCTTGAGGCGTGGGAAACTAGGAGACGCTCGAGTTGCGGTAAACTGGTGGGTCGTGTGCAGCCAGCGGATTCGCGCGATGACTCCTATCTCAAATGTTGCTCGTATTTCAAAACAAAAATTGCTCGTATCTAAAAAATCTCGTATGTTAGGGCACTCGTATCTCGAGGTACCACTGTATCTCCTTCTGGGCCTCAGCTTTGGCCTGATCTCGCCTTCATTATTGGATTTGGGTCTTGTTGTCTCTATTATTAAAGACCTCAAAGGCCAGGTTAACCAGTCTTTCTGAGGGGTGTGTGGACCTGTGTCTATTGTTTGAATTTTGCGGTGTATGTTGGGGCCTGATTGGGCTATATAACATGGATATTCAGAAGAAGGGGTCCCTCTGGGAAGGTGGGGTCCAAGATGCTAAATTTCTGTTAGGCCTCTGTGAGGTGGGAGAGGAAGGGAGCTGGGTTTTCTTCAGGGCCCTGAGTGGTTTCATTAAGTTTGTCATAGTTGACGGCCTTATGGGCGGCCTTTCTGAGTTTGGCAATGAGACGGGTGATTATATGGCTGTGGAGCTGGCGCCTGGAGAATTAACCTGATAGTTCATCTCTGGTCAGTTCAGGGGGCTTTGTCAGTGCCAACTAGGTTGGCTGCCACATCCTGTCTATGGGGGGCATTGGCATGGTCCTCAGCTGCTGGCCAGAGATACTCTTTCTCCTCCTGGGGTGGGAGAGGAGGACAGGATGATATAGATGTCGTGCCGGGTCAGTCATAGGATTGGGTCAGGCACTCAGTTCCTTAGTAAAGGAACTGTGGGGTCGGTGGAAAAAAACCCAAGACACCTCTCAGTCTGTGTGAGGTAACATGGAAAATGGGATGGTACCCGGACTATGCCCTCGGTTCCCACTCCCTCTCTCAGAGGTAGAACGAACTTGGGAAGAGAAGTGGCTATTGAGGAAGGCAGTCTTTGGTGGCCTGAGGGTGAGTGTTAGGTGGGAAAAGGCTGTATTGGAACTGGCGTTCTCAGGATTTGGCTTCCCAAGGGTCTGGGGAGAAGGTGGTAGCTCGTTGGGAAGGTTTGGGTTTTGGGACTCTACTGCAGACGAGGGAGGGGTGCGTAAGGGGGTGGAGGTCGGTGGTCTGCTGGGTCAGAAGTAGATTCAGAATCGGAATGTTAGGGAGTGAGGTTTTGTGGGAAGGAGAAGGATCTGATGGGAAGAATAGGACTGACAGAGGATGGAGAACAAAGTGGTGGAGTGAGATGATGGGTGGATGGTGATAGAGTGCCCCGGGGACAGTCACGTCTCCTGTGGCCATGACAAGAATCCAGAACGTTCCATGAGTCTGGAGGAAGCTGCAGCAATCTCGCCAGGGATCCAAAACAGCTCACCACAGGCCTGTGTCCTGGATGAGGCTGGGGCAAGGTTTCTCAACCACGGCACTGCTGATGTGTGGGACTGAGCACGTTTTTCTTGTGGGGGAGTGCCCGGTGCGGTGAGGGTATTGAGCAGCATCCCCAGCCTCTTCTCTAAGTCGTGATGACCAAAACATCTCCAGACGTGGCCAGGTGGCTCCAGGAGGAAAATCATCCTCTGGGTGAGACCCACGACCCCAGAGGAATCAACTGTGGGCATGGGAGGGAAGGGAAATATCTCAGCAAGGGAGTGCCCAACAGAAAATGAAGTCTATGCATCTTGAAATTGAGCAATTCCGGGGTTGCATTGAACAGGCAGGCACAGATGAAATGGGACCGGGTTCTAAGCGGATGTGGCTCCCAGTGAGGATGTGTGTTTGGTTATAACACGGTCTCATTGTGCTTCCGAGTCGGGGCCTGATATAAACATGAGACGCCAGAAGGCTGCCCCTGGGTCTCAGGCTCCAGCCGAGCCTTTGCCCCTGCCAGGAAGCCGGTCTCACTGCCCAGCGCTGACACTCTCCCTGGCGTTGGGAGCGGGACTCACCCCAGGCACGTGGTGGTTGTCTGTTTACCTCTGGGCTCTGTGTTTAGACTCTGACGTCATTCCTTGAGCACAGGAACTGGGGCCCGTGGTAAACCTAGCATCGGCTCGGTAGCTTCTCAATAGGTATTGGGTGAATACGGATGTACAGTGCCCTAACATACGAGAGTTTTGAGATACGAGCCGTCGAGCGAGCTATTTTTGCTTTGAAATACGAGCAACAGTTGAGATAGGAGTGATCGTGCGGATCGGCCGTCTGCACACAACCCACCAGTTTACCTCGACTCGAGCGTCTCATAGTTTCCCCCGCCTCAAGGTTACGGAAGGAATTAAACTCGTATCTTGAGGTACCACTGTATTTAAAATGCAACTCCCCTGAATTCATGACACTTTCAACTGCACTCTGTTATTTTCTCTGTCCTGGTGAAAGACAGGAGAGGTTTGATGGGGAAGGAAGACGAGGGGGTGGGAGGCAAAGTGACATTTATTGTTGTTGTTGTTGTTGTTGTAATTAATAGAAGGCCATTTCTGAAAGGAGAAGCAAACGTGTTGTAAAAGAAATGTCTGGTGTCTTTGTCAGATTGGTCTGCTATCACCATTTACGATAGACTGGGTGGCAAATAACAGGCATTTGTCTCTCTCAGTCCTGGAGCGTAGGAGTCCCAAGATCTAAGTGCCAGCAGATCTGGTGTCTGGTGAGAGCCCACTTGCTGGTTTGCAGATGGCTGTCTTCTCTGTGTCCTTACATGGGAAGGGCAGAGAGAGAGAGCAAACCCTGTGTCTCCTTCATAAGGGCGCTAATCCCACTGGTGAGGGCTCCACCCTTAGGACTGAATCACCTCCCAAAGACTCACCTCCTAATACTGTCACCTTGGGAGGTTAGGGCTTCAGTATAGGAATTTAGGGGTCACACACATTTAGGCCACAGCAGTTGGTGAGCAAATATCTGCCTATCTGTGTGGGGATCCAGGGTCTGGAAGCGAATGGGGGTGGGGTCTGGGCCCACACCTTGAACTGGACCGGCTGCAGCGGGGTGCACGGAGGTGGGCAGAGTTGCCTGAGGTGGGGAAATAGGGAGTTCTGATGGGGGGGGGGGAGTGTAGGAGGGGTTAATGGCATGAACCCAGAAAGAGGCTTCCTCTCAGAGGCACAGGTTATAGAGGCACTTTTCTCCGTAGTCAGCACCCAGAGCCGCTCAAGGCTGCAGGGTGACAGCTCGGAGGAGGCTGCGCAGCTCCTGTGATCTTGGTTGGAGGCGGGGCACAAAGCGCCGCTGTTTATTTGTGCCTTTACTGTGTTGAAAGGTCTCAGCATTGAGTAGTTTCTGGGGGCACAGGGGTCCTCCTGAGGCTGTGGCTGTCCTCTGGCAGAGGCCCTGGGATTCAGGGGCGCTCACGCACGTGCACCCCGGGCCTGGGCACCTAAGCAAACGGCTGGGCTGAACCCTCTGGGTACCGGGAACCGCTCGCACACCAGCCGCAGCTGCCGGCCAGGAGATGCCTGTGCTTTACAAACCAGCTGCTGAAGACAGGGCTGACGTTCTGTTCTGAAAACCTGAAGCCACACCCAGACTCTCCCTGGTCTTTGTGTTCCCCTCTTGCAGCCGTGGGGGAGAGGGTGGGGGGCTGGGGTGTCTTTCTGGGGCCGCAGCCCTGGCTCCAGCATGCTCAGCAGGACAGGCTTTAGGCAGAATGTTCAGACTTGGCCGCACTTAGAATCACCAGGAACTTCTAAAAGTAAAAAAAAAAACCACAGGCCGCGTGGTAGACCCCTCCGATCAGAATTCCCCGGGGGTGGAGTCAGCTGTCACTATTGGTAAAGCTCCCCAGGTGACTACCAGGTGCCGGAAACCAATAATTGTCTCACTAATAGTAAGTGGACAAGGAACCCAGAAGGCTGGTCAACCTTGAAGCTCTGAAAGGTCAAAGCCAGCCACCCCCCTATCTAATTGAGACAATGAACTTCCCCATCAAATAATCATGTCAATCCTGACTGATAAAATAATCTGCGTGTTAATGGAACGGCGTGCTTCAGGGCCAAGGGTGTATCCCAAACCTGAATAAAAGGGATGGCAAGGCCAAAGGAAGGTGGTAGTTTTTCCACTAGAGGAAGGCTCCCGCCTGGCCCCCCAATATCGACAAGTTAATGCTTTTCTAGTCTTTCTTTTCATTTGTGTGAGGCCTCCTCTAGAACCCGAACCCTGAATGAGAACCCTGAACCACGAGGGACGTGAAAGAGGTTCCCACAACCAGGTGCCGCCTTGATGAAGCACGCCCCCCCCCCCCCCTGAATCCCAGACCCACCTCCCCTGCTCCCACCCGCCCCTCTCACTGGCTCCCTGCTGGCTGCCCGTGTGTGATGGGGAAGCACCATGACGGGAGACACACCACTGTGCTGGCCGGCCCAGACCTGCTGGTCAGAATCTCTGGGCAGTGAGGGGGTGGGGCTGGCTGATCTTCGCAGACTCTGGTTTCAAATCCCATGGCGCCGTAAGTGATCACATTGAAGTGATATCAATAAGGGAGACAGGAGGATAAATTAATAATTTATAATAATTAATAAAGGGTTTGTAGGTGGGCTTCTTTGACATCCAATAAGGGAGACAGGAGGGTGTGGATGTCAAAGAAACCCACCTACAAACACCCTTGCGGCGTTTTATGGGCTATGAGACAGCTTTGTCACAGGACATTTTTGGACCTTGTTGCAAGATCCTGAGTCCAGAGATCTGCAGAGATTGGCAGGGGCAGGTGGGACTTTTATCTCGCCGCAGGCATCAACCTGCGTCCTCCATCCACACTCCTCTTGTTCTTCAGAAACCAGCCGGCCAGCAGACACGCTTTAAACCGCTGCAGGGAAGGAAAAAGGCTCCGTCTTCATTCTCTGTGGCCCAGGCCGTGGGGGGATGCCCTTGTTGATTGCTAAAATGGCCACAAGGGGGCAGTCTAGCACAACGTTCTTCACGAAGGCCTTTCCGTTGAATCACATTTGAAAAAAGACTTCTTTCCACACCTATACTTAACAAACCTAGTTACCACCTCCAGAAAGAGAAACGAAAATAAACTTCTGAAACACGACAGAATTGCAATGACACAGGACTTATAATCAAATTAAAGAGTAAGAGCATGGAGCCCAACGCAAATTAAGAGTTGTAAAAATGCTTGGCGGAAACGATGCAGGGAAATCTGGCACAATTCTGGCCTCTATAACCTAACGTATTAATGTCTGGCGATGTTTTGGAAAAATACAAGCAAGGTTTCTGCCGTGGATTTTATTCAGATGCGAAGGAGCTGTGGACATGTGTTTCGATTTGGCCTTTTTTGTCCTTCCTGGCCAGGAGCCTTGGGGAAGCCCGCCCATCGCCACTGCACGCTCACAGGATGGACTGGGAGGGAGGCAGGTAGACAGCCCGGGCTATGCTCCGCTTTCATTTCACTTCTCGCCTCTGGGGTAGCTGGTGGCAAGTGCAATACCTTCGTTAGAAAGGTTACCCCTGGGAAGCTGACGTTCATGTTTGGGAGAAAATAAACGACTTGTAAGTGTAATCGTAGCAGTGGAGATGCCGATGCAATTTTAACTGGGAGCTGTTTAAACTGGAGAACCCTTGGCATACAAATGTAAACAGAATACAGTGTTACCTCGAGATATGAGTTTAATTCGTTCCGTAACCTTGAGGTGGGAGAAACTATGAGATGCTCGAGTCGAGGTAAACTGGTGGGTCGTGTGCAGCCAGCCGATCCACGAGATTACTCCTATCTCAAAAGTTGCTCGTATTTCAAAGCAAAAATCGCTCGCTCGACGGCTCGTATCTCAAAAATCTCATATGTTAAGGCACTCGTATCTCGAGGTACCACTGTATTGATGACTTTGTGCCTGATTCCTCCCTGCCAAGGACTTTGTGCAGGGCCTGTACGCAGTGCCCTCCTTGGCAGGGGCCCCTGGGCAGAGGAGCAGGGTCCCTTCCCCCCCAACCCCCAGGGGATGGTGAATGGAGTCAGAACTCCCAGGAAGAGTAGGCAGCGGAGGGTCCAGGCCAAGCAGAAGTGAGGAAATGGGCAGAAGGAACTCACGGGGGCGGGCCCTGATAAGGCTGCTAGACACCCTGGGCAGCTAGTTCTTCATGTTCACTCTGGAGTCACTTATTAAGATGGAGAGGAGATAAAAAGTGATGTATATCGGCCCTAAAAGTTGACACCTTACAAGCAGCCCAAACAGCTGCCTTCATGGTCTGGGCCAGGTCTCCCTTGCCCCTGACCCCGCCCCTCTACGCGACCTGCAGCCCCTGTCCGCCTTCCTGGGCTCATGCCTCCTCCAGGCCTAGGAGCCGGAAGGCGGGCCCTTCAGTGCTGTTTGGGAGAAGTTGTCTCAAGAGCCAGCTCCCACTGTCCTTGTCTTCCGTGCGTTTCACCCGCGTCCAAGGAGGATGGCTGCTGGCGCTGCTGCCACCTGCTGGAAGGTGACAGCACAGCAAGCTGCCAACCTGGACACCAGCAGGTTCCCAGCCATGAATGTGCGCAGATGTCTCCTCTGCCTGGCGCACCTGTGCTCTGACACGAGCACAGAAATCCACACGGGCATCCTGGTTATCACCGTAGCCAGGTGTTGGAGAGAGATTGTGAGTGAACAAAAAGCTACCTTTTAGCAACCAACCTCCTCCTTCTGCATCTCATTGCCTTCAACTCAGGACTGCAGGCCCTCACTGGCACACACACACACAGCTGCCGAGTGCTTCAACACACATAAGGTGGTTGTTTGTTTTTTTAAAACAACAGCAACGTGTCAACTCTTTTATTTGAATCATAGAATTAAATTGGAAATTGAACGATTTCCAAGTTCAGTGGCTCAGAAACTCCACCCCGAAGGCAGCATTTTAAAACACAAATTATTCTGGAAATTTGATCCAGGTAGCAGGTCAGCTTTTAAAACGATTTGTAATAAACACACTTCTCAATGCATGTGTGAAAGTCTCCCAGGTACTTACAAAATGCTTTCACAGTTTAAGTGCTAGTCTCTAAACGAACTCTTCACTGAAAGAACAAGAATATAATTTGTTATTTCAGAGGGTGGTTTTATTAGACACATGTTTTTCTTCCAAGCACTTGGTAACTTTCTATATACATACGAAGACCATATATCAGATAGATAGATAGATAGATACAAATATATCAGAATTTCTGAATCAAGCCAGCGGCTGGGATCCTATGCCATTTATCCCCCCTTAACCGCCTTAAGAGGGAAAGAGCAGGTACTTCAGTCACTTGCCGCCGACAACCACAACCCACAAGGCTCAGGTTTCGGAGTTTGAGAAAAACCATTAACACCTCATGTTTTCCTGACACCTGTCTCTCCCGGGCGATTCTCACTGCTCTGTGTTTCCTCACCTAATGTTTACTACCCTGCTCCTAACTACCTCAACTCAAAACACTCTCAGGCCCATGCTCAGGAAGAAAAGTGGCAACTGCCGAGAGGAAACGAACCCCATAGTTCTCCCTTCCCAATGGGTAGCGAGCGCCCTTAGTGTTTGGGTCTGATTTGTTTGGAGGGCGGCATCATGGAAGGGTATCTAAAGGCCCCACACTCAGCCCGAAACACCGTTGTACTTTTTGTGGCTTATAGAGCTGGGGGCAGCCTGTTTTCAAACGAGTGTGTGTCTTCTCAGCTCCGCCTGTTGACAGGGTTAAATCCGGAAGACGATGCTTAGACAGAGGAGGGTGGTGGTGGGGGGGAGAGGGAGGAGAGAGGTGAGGTGTGGCAGGCAGACTCAGTCATTTGGGCTTCCCTCACCTCTTGGCTCAATGCTGGTAAAGCCCTGGGTTTTCATGAACGGTGTGGGTCGCTTGTCTGGGCTGGCTGTGTTCCCAGGCCTCAGGCACATGCATCCACACACCTGTCGCTTCAAAGCTTTGGGTAGATGCCTGGCGGCTGAGCCGGGGTGAGAAGGATGCTCTGAGAGAGAGCGAGCATCTGTCCTCACCAGGCTGTGTACAAGCTCACAGCACCCGCCCCTCCTCTCCCACCTGCCCCTGCTACTGGTCACCTAACCCTCCCTAGAAGCCTCTGTTAGAGCATCTCCAGTCTGCAGGTTGAAACCTAGGGTCTCTCTGTGCCCCTCACCCCTGCTGCCCCTCCCAACCTGCCCAGCTCTGCTGACTCTTACCCTAAACACTGCGCATATACTCCCCACCACTCCCCCCGCTTCCTGTGCCGTGACCCGAGTGGAGGCCTCCTCACCCAGCGTGTGGCTGGTCTCCCTGCCCTAAATGCTCACCTTCCCAGGTCCCCCTCAGGGCGCTGCATGAACCTCTGCCACGCTGGCCCAAGGCCCCTGCTCTGCTGCCAGGTCCCTCACACTCAGCCCCCACCTTCCTCCCAACCAGTCGCTCAGCTTCCTTCTCTTCCACCAGCCGCGGGCCCCCCTCCCTTCCTCTCAGCTCCCTCAGGCCGCGGGCTCTCACCGGGTCCCGAGTGCCCGGGGAACCTACTGCCCACCTTGGAGGGGAGGTCCCACAAGCAGGCAGCCTTTCATAACTGACCACATCCAAGTCCCTCCTCCCCACGGCGAGACAAGGACTGTTCGACACACATTTACAACCTGCGCGTTGCCTTGTGCGGGCAAGAACCTACGTCTTGATTCGTTTTTGTTGCTCCTGGCGTCAGGTAACCAAACTCAAGCATCAGCAATTTCTCGGGGGGTGGGGTGTGTGTGTGTGTGACATTTTTTATCATGAACTCTGTCAGGGAAGGGAGCACTCGTCGGTTGCTGAGGTCCGTGGAGAGCAGGAGACAAGGTGGCTATTTCATCCACCTGTTTTGGGTCTAGAATGGGGAAGGCCCATGCCAAATAGACAGGTGGATCTTCGGCCTTGGATGACAGCTGCTTCCTTTCTGAAATGACAGTCCCCCAGCCCCAGCCTGGCGCCACACACCGAGTGCAGTGTCACAAGCCGGCCGAGATGTCCTGCTCCCCCGTGGAGCGTGTGTAGACGGAGCCCCCGCGCTCGGGGGCCTCCCGCTGGAGGAAGGGGCAGTGTTTGCAGAGGCGGCGGGCCACGTGCTTCCGGAAGAAGTCGGACAGGTAGTTCCTGAACTTCTCGCCGACGAAGGCGTAGATGACGGGGTTGATGCAGCAGTGCGTCATGCCCAGCGTCTCCGTCACCTGCATGGCCCGGTCCAGCCGGTTGGAGCTGCCGCAGGTGTTCAGGCCGAAGAACCCCTGGAAGGTGTTCAGG
>PVJN01001246.1:134396-149470 GCA_004026805.1 Lasiurus borealis | reverse complement strand
CCCCCTGAGAATGATCAGTCCACTCCCTTTCTGTGCTCCTGATTCTATTATATTCACCAGTTTATTCTGTTGATCAAATTTTTAATTCACTTAATTTTTAGATTCACTTGTTGATAGATATGTATTTGTTGTTTATAATTTTTTGGCTTTTACCTTTTTCTTCTTCCTCTTTGAAAAGAGTACCTTTCAGCATTTCATATAATACTGGTTTGGAGTTGATGAACCCTTTAGCTTTTTCTTATCTGTGAAGCTCTTTATTGGCCTTCAATTCTGAATGATAGCTTTGCTGGATAGATTATTCTTGGTTGTAGGTTCTTCCTATTCATCACGTTGAATATTTCTTGCCACTCCCTTCTGGCCTGCATCGTTTCTCTTGAGAAATCAGCTGACAGTCCTATGGGTGCTCCCTTGTAGGTAATGAACTGTTTTTCTCTTGCTGCTTTTAATATTCTCTCTTTGTCTTTTGCTCTTGGTATTTTAATTATGATGTGTCTTGGTGTGCTCCTCTTTCGATTCCTTTTATATGGGGTTCTGTGTGCTTCCTGGACTTGTAAGTCTATTTCTTTTACCAGATGTGGGAAGTTTTCAGTCATTATTTCTTTAAATAGGTCTTCAGTATCTTGCTCTCTCTCTTCCTCTGGCACCCCCACAATTCTGATGTTGGTATGCTTGAAGCTGTCCCAGAGGCTCCTTACATTATCTTCACATTTTTGGATTCTTTTCTCTTCTTGCTTTTCCAGTTGAGTGTTTTGTGATTCTTTATATTTCAATTTTTTGACTTGATTCTTGCCTTCCTCTAGTCTGCTGTTAGGACTCTGTATAACATTTTTTATTTCAGTCAGTGTCTCTAGTTGGTCCTTTTTCATCTCCTCTTGGGACTCTCTAAATTTATCCATCATCTCTAGTTGGATCTTTTGCATCTCTAGTTGGTCCTTTTGCATCTCCTCTTGGGACTTGATAAATTTATCCATCTTTTCTAGCATATTCTTGAAAAACCTTATAAGCATGGTTTTGAACTCTATATCCAGTCATTTTTTCCCCTCCATTTCTTTTGTTTGTGATCCCTTCCCTTGTCTCGGCGTTTTCACTATGCCGGGGAAACTTCTGTGTTGAATTCAGTCTTATGATACCAGACTTGCAAAATCGAAGAAGCCTCTGTTGAGCTTGGGATGGGTGGAGTCTAAGGGCTTAAGGGACCGCCTTGCCTTCCAGTCGGCCCCGCCCTCCACGGCCCCTGAGTCTCACGTGACTGGGTAATCGCTGGAGCGGTCCTTGTGTGTGCGCATGCGCCCACAGTGCCTCCAGACTGTTGCCTTTCCGGCTCCCCTGCACACCAGGACCACATGAGTCTAGGTCCCCAGGGTTTTGCCTGAAACAGGGGCTTAGTGGAGTCAGAAGTGGCACAGTTGGGAGGGTCTGTCTCCCTCCCACTGGCGAAAGCCAGCAGCACAATCAGGTTTTCTTTCTTACCCTCTGAGAGCCATCACTAGATGTCCATAAGGGTTAATGTTGGTCATCTGCACTCAAGTAGTTGCTCATCTTACTGACTTGCCTCCCTGAAAAGGAAATGAATTATAGTCTATTAGCTCATCCCTAGAAGAAGAAAATTCTAGGGAATCAAGATAAGTTAAATTTTAGACAAGTTGTAGTTTGGAATATAATGGAGTTCAAGATAATTGTCTCAATGAGAAAGCAGATTAAGCTGCAATAAAAACAGAATAAAAATGATTAGAAATGGAGTAGAAGAGAGGTAAAAGTAAAGGGAAAGCGAGCTCTTAAAAACTGCTAATGGGAATGGAAATTGGTACAATGTTTCTAGGAACAATGTTGTCAATATATTTCAAAATGCAAAATGAACATACTTTTGACTTGGTAAATTATTCTTATTTAGAGATCCTAGTATCATGGGAAAATAATCACCAGTAATGTTACACAAGAACTTCAGATATTTTTGCATTGTTTGGATGGATTTATAGGTAATGTGCAATATGATCTCAAATATAACAAAAATGCACAGAAAAAAAGAAAAGCAATATGCCCACATAATAATGACTCTGAATAATGAGCTTATTGTTGGTGTTTTCTTCTTAATATTCCTGTAATTGAAACATTTTTTTATAATGAACATATGTTACTTTGATATCAAATAAAAATAAAAATGTTTAAACCAGGGAAAACAAAAACTGACAAAAAAGCCAAAGGAGCACACAAGTCCAGAGTGAAAGATGGACACTCCAGCAGTCACCCTCAATGTGAAACTGAGTGCAAATTTGCGAATTAGCTCTCCTTTCCTCATCACTTGGCCAGAATCTACTGTCTCTGGGGCAGGGCAGAAGACATGACAGATTCCAGAGGTCAAGAAGTTTCCAAAACCATAGAAGAAAATGCAAAATGTTAACATGGAATGCTGAAGAAGGACCAGACCCCTGAAACCTCTTAGAAATTACTACAGCAGATGATAATTTTCCTGGTTAGCATGCAGCCTGAAAGCTGATTCTGCTTGGAAGTCCTCACCATAAATTTGGTTACCTGTAGTCTGACCCTGAAGCTTTTCATAAAATAATTAGGTTTCACTGGAGTGTGAATAGAGCTTTTTGAGAACTTAACAAACGTAATTAAGTTTCTTTGTTGCTCTGGTTATGATATTTTAAAAAAGACTCCTCTTCTGATTCTCAGGCCAGGACATTCTTCTTTTCCTTCTTCCTCTCCTCCCCCTCCTCCTCCTCCTCCTCCTCCTCCTCCTCCTCCTCCTCCTCCTTCTTTTTGGAAACATTTGTTTTTTATTGTTTAAAATATTACATATATTAGTACTTATATCTCCTTTTTCTTTCCCCATTGACCTTCCCTCAGCCTCCCCTACCCCTGTCGCATGCCCTCATCCCACCCACCCCCAGTGTCTGGTGTCCATTGGTGTGCTTATATGCAGGCATACAAGTCCTTTGGTTGATCTCTTTCCTTCCCTCCCCAACACTCCCTGGCCTTCCTGCTGTAATTTGACAGTCTGTCTGGCACTTTACTGCCTCTGTATCTATCTTTTTATTCATCAAGTTATAATGTTCTTTATTTTTCCATAAATCTATGAGATCATGTGATATTTTTCTTTCATTGACTGGCTTATTTCACTTAACATAATGCTCTCCAGGTCCATCCATGCTGCTGCAAAAGGCCAGGACATTCTTAATCAAAATCTTGACCAGAACCTGAGAGATGCTTCTTGGGATTGAGAAGAGATTTTTCATAGGCAAAATTTAGCCTATTGATTATACTCTAATTAGAGAAGTTGACAGGTAATTCTTTTAGATGTCATAGTAAAGTATCAGTAAGATAGGAATGAAGAAGGAAAAAGGAATAACACAGATAAGCCAGACTTGAGTTTACAACTTTGTCTGAATAAGTGAGAATTCATTTTGAGTGTGGAAAACCATCTCTCATGTATAAGAATGTTTGTGGCAACTTTGCTTACTAGTATAATTGAAAACTAATAACTTTCATATCCACTAAGAAGAGAATGGAAAAATGCAGTATGACATCATCATCATAGCATATAGAATATTTTCCACATATAAAAGTGAATTAAAATGGATGGAAAAGCTAAAAGGATTAAAAGAAAAATATACATGACACATAGACACAGACAGCAGTATGGTGATAGCCAAAGGGAAAGAGGGGCAGGGAAAGGTAGAAGAAGGTGAAGTGGGCATAAATGGGGATAGAAACAGACTTGACTTAGGGTAGTGAGCACATGATGCAGTGTGCAGATTATACATTATTGAGTTGTAGATTTGAAACATATATGGTTTTATTAACCAATGTCAACCCAATAAATTCAATAAAAATAAAAGTAAAAATGTATGAACTAAAGCTACCAAGACAAATAAATCTTAAAACATTACATTGAGAAAGAAAGTTGTTAAAGAATATGTACCACTTATATTGAAATGTAGAACATGCAAACCAATACTAAATATCTTTTATGAATACTTACATATATAGTAATAATATAAAAACATGCCCACGAATGACAAACACCAAAGTCAAAATACTGCTAACCTCTAAGGAAGAAGGGATGGATTGTGGAGGACACAAGAAGGTTTTTACTCTGTGGATGGTATAGCATTTCTTTTTTTAAAATATTTTTTTATTGATTTGGGAGAAGAAGAGAGATAGAAACAACAATATGAGAGAGAATCATTGGCTGCCTCTTGCATGCCCCTTTCTGGGGATCGAGCCTGCAACCTGGGCATGTGTCCTTGACCAGAATTGAACCTGAGGACCCCCAGCCCTCAGGCCGACTCTTGGATTCAAACTAGTGAGGGCACATTTCTTTCTTTTTCTTTTTTTTATGAATTCATTGGGGTGATATTGGTTAATAAAACCATACAGATTTCAAGTGTAAAACTCCATAAAACATTATCTGCACACTGCCTACCTGTGCCCATTGCCCCAAGCAAAATCTCTTTCTGTGCCCATTACCACCCCCCTCCCTGCCGCTTTGTCCACCTCTGGAAGAAATTATGGCACAAAGTTAGGACTCTGGAGAGCTAAGTGATGAGTACATGAGCATAATGTTATTCTTTGTACTTTTGTCTATTTGCAATATTTCATATTATAAAAGAAAGTTCATTCAATCAAAGTTTTACATCCATAATAAGCAATAACAACCCAAGGGACAAAAAAGTGAGCATTCCACCTAACACCTGAGCTTTTATCCCATCAACAATGAAAAGGAAACAGTGAGTGATTCTAGGAATCCACCAGTTAGGGTCTCCTTGTGGAAAATTTAAAGGAAAATGTAAGAAAAGCTGACAGGACTTCATCTGGGAAAGAATCTTCATGTGGGAAAAGGTACTGTGGACAGTTAACAAGGAAAATAATCTTTTCCAGCCTGAAAGAATATTGTAGAGGAAAGTGCTCCACAATCCTCTTATCCCCTGTATTTACCACCATTTCTTCTTATGCAGAATGTTCCTGGAAGGTGAATAGGAGTCTGTCCCAACTACTGTTTGATAATAGCCATGGGAAATGACAGAATACTGAGGCAGATGGCATCACAACTCACTGAAAAAAAAAAAAAAAAAAAAAAGAAACCCTCTGGGAGGCAATAAAATACTAAAGAAACAGTAAGGGTTGTGGAGTCCAGATGGATGAGGTTGGGAAATCACATAATCTCCCTGAGCCTCATTTCCTTCATCTGTTTTTTTTTTGTGAGAAATAAAAAATAATAATGCATGTAAAATGCCTGACAAGTAGACTGCATTGAAACAAGAGTTATCTTCCATTTCCCTGGGGAGAAAAAGGAATAGCCAGAATCTTGCTGAGAAACTAAATAATGCTTTAAAGTAGAAATAAAGAGAATACACTGCTTCTTGGATATTCTGGCTAAGTAGTTATTTGAATTATGAATATATTTTACAGAGAGGAAGGGAGAGGTATAAAGAGTTAGAAACATCAATGAGAGAGAAACATCCATCAGCTGCCTCCTTCACCCCCCTTACTGGGGATGTACCCACAACCAAGGTACATGCCTTTGACTGAAATCGAACCCGGGAACCTTCAGTCTGCAGGATGATGCTCTATCCACTAAGCCAAACCGGTCAGAGCATGACTGGTTATTTCTAATTAGCATCTTTGAAATTCTTCCCAATCATAGGCAGGCTATGAAGTTTTGTGAATTTTGGTCTGCTGTTGTCCCTAATAGTGTTTTATATTAACTTAAGTATAGATAGGAGCCAAGGGTGGTTTAGATTACTGATTCTGCAAGTGCTATATATATTAATTTATACAGTCCAGTCTGTAAGATGGCTGAACTATTTCTTATTAAACTCAAAATCTTTGCTTTTTAGTTTAATAAAGAGAACATGGTAATGTTGTAAATCTGTACTTTAAACAAAGTTCTGTGTCTTTCTATTACTTTTTCTCCTCCTCTTTCTTTATATTAACAAGTGTGTGTGTGTGTGTGTGTGTGTGTGTGTGTGACATTCATGTCACTTCCATTTCCACCCTCTGAGTGGAGTGTATGTCAGTTCTCATGGTGCATGTTTGTCATAAACTCTGTAGACTTCTGAAATAGTTAGGAAAAAAATTAGTACCTGCTATAACACATACTCAAAGAAACTGCAAGTGCTCTCTAACACACAATGTTCATTACATAGCAACCTTCAGGAAGATATAAAGATTGATACCTCTCCTTTCACATTATTGCTGGATGGGCCATTGGTGACTAAGGAAAAACTGCCACATTTTCAGGCTGCATTTCCAGACTGGATCACAAGGAAATTGGAGAAGAGCAGTCAAAGAAAAGATGTCCAGACCATGGAAATCCCAGTAATCCTCCAGCTTAATGATCTACACTAGGGTAGAGGCCGTTTCACTGCTTGCTCCCAGGGGTTTTGGCTAGTGAGAGGCTTAGTTACTTCCTCATATTTAGACCAACATTAAACCCTACCCCAACACAGACACTTGAAAGAGAGGAAGGCTCCCTCTTGTACAAAATGAATTTGTTCTAAAAATGAAAAAGAGCAGAAGCAGCTTCCAGAAGGACCTGTCTTATAGGAAAGAGGAACAGAGACCAAGACTGAAGCAGATGATCAGTCTGAGCAGGGAGTATATCTATCAAGAGTTTGCAACAAAACCAGACAAAATGCTGGATGTGATTTACTCAGCTAAAGAAAAAGAAAAAAAAAATCATAGCGAGACATGGCTTATTGGGAAGCTTCAGATCCAATTTCCTGATTTTTCTACTCAGTTTCTTTAGGATTTTATTTTGTCTAATGCAATTTGAGTCTTTGATTGCGAAGAGGTACTTAATTAGAATTCACCATGGGAACAAATGTGATATTATTACATGGATCTCCATGAGCTGGCAGTTCCTGAGAAAAGAGTATTGTTAGTTGGTTACCACTATTTCTGTTTAAATGAATAACTTTAATATCAAAAGAATCTCTTTGGGATTTTAGCTGAATCCGAATATAAGAAAGGACTCTCATTGGTTGTAAACTCTTAAGTTTATCATTCCCATTTAAACCAAGGAGTTAAGGAAGAGAGCTGTGTGACAGGGTGTGGGGAAAGGTTTGCTCCTTTGCCCAATTTGTTCTTGAAAGATTATTTACAAACCATGACCTAATCCACCCCCCCAGAAGACAATGGCATCCACATACCAGATCATTCTGAACATCTCTGCTGTTCTTTAACCCATTTTTCTCCCCCAGTATAATAGTAGGCTCTTCTATATCACAGAAAAGAGTAATATAACAGTGTGGATAGACTCAGGCTTCAATAAAAACCATTCCCTTGCTTTCCTGGTGTGAGCAATAATCTGTGCTTCACAAGCAGTGAAAAGCCTGCTGACTTTATTTTGCTTCCTAATGCCACCAAAAGCATAAGGAGTTTAGTTTAAAAGTTAAATCCCCACCCCAAGAAAAAAAAAAAAACAAAAAAAACACTACAAATAAAAATTGAGAAGGAATGATGTTTTTTTTCAGGATTTATTTAGGGTTCTGTTTTCGTAACAGTATTTATATTTTCACCTTATAGTTCTAATAAAGGTTTGGAATTAGTAATATAAGATCATGCATAAGCTTTAACTTAATAAATGATATGAAGTGTTGCTTGTGTTAATAAAAAATGGTGCCTCCGTGTAACTGCCCTTGCCTTTCTGTATTTCAGTTACCTAATAGTTTAGGTAACAGGGGTACTATAAGTTTGGAGAGTGCCTAAATGAGTTACTTTTTATAAACGATCAGAGATGGCATCCATAAGAGTAAGATGACTATCATTTTTGCATGATGTTGTTTAAGAACTAATCTAAGTAAAAAGGTGGAGAAAAGCCTAAAATCAAAAACAACTCCTTCCCCCCCAATTTGTTTTTTTTTTTTTACATTTTAGAACAAAGCTTCAATGATTTGTAGCTCTATCAATGGGTGATGGGCAAAATCAGTTGGGTGACAGTATTCATCCATAATTGCAGGTGCACACTCCATATCCTTATTAGACCCCTTGTATAGACCCCAGTGGGACGTTTGAAAAATTACACTCACCATCTAGGAAATTGGGAACTGAAAGTCCAATATCTGCCTCAGTGGAGTTCTGACACCTGCATTATCTCTGTTGGGAATATGAGAGTCAACAGCTGCTTGGAGACTTTTGCTATTCACAGATTCTGCACTTGTTATCATAAAAGGGCAGTTAGTATAAATTTGCCTCTGAACATTACCAAGCACACAGGTACATGTCATTTGACATCCAGAGCATTTCATGGCCTTATATAAGACCTTCATTTATGTGAGGTTACAATATAGAATCAATCCACCCTATTCAATGTACATCCATTATACCTTAAAACTGAAAGAGATGGGGACTGTGGAAGAAGGATGTTAAGGTAAGAAGGTCCTGTGTTAACTTTACATATTTCTGTTCCATTTGAAACTAGGTGGCTAGGCTGAGGGGGTACCAGGGGTGATTAGAATTAATGTGATAGGTTGTCAAGAGCTTTCATTATCAACAGCACACAAAGTGAGCTTCAGAAAGACGAAGCTATGGCTGCAGTAATACTGGAGAGCATCTTTCTGAAGCGATCCCAGCAGAAAAAGAAAACATCACCTTTAAACTTCAAGAAGCGCCTGTTTCTTTTGACCGTGCACAAACTTTCCTACTATGAGTATGATTTTGAACGTGGGGTAAGTTTCTCTGCTGTGATACCTGAGTATCAATGACTTGGCCTTAAAACTTCATTGGGGAAGATTTAGAGGCTTTTTGGTTGGAGGAAGAAGATGGGAGGGGGACTTAAATACATTTTAAACTCAGCAAAATGTTTCCTAGATCAGAATTAGCTACAGCCACGTAGGAGCCAAAATTCAAGGGTGCTAAGAAACTGTGAGGGAAATCATACCATGGGATTTTGCCATTGGTGAGCATTCACTAAATGATTATTGAGAATGAAATCCAAGCCTTGAAAATGGCTTTCTTGTTTTTTGTTATAAAGACACACAGTCATCCACTCTTATAGTGCTTACCCTCTATCTGGTGGTCAAAAAAGGGTGAGATGTGGAAGTTGTTGTTTGTTTGTTTGTTTGTTTTTCAAAATGAAAGGTCCTGATAATAGATAATTGGTGTCACCTCGTTATGTTGAATGAGTAGATAACAAAATATAATCATCCAGTTGCTTAATCACTCTTTTTTTTCCTTTTTATTAAATTTATTGGAATTTACTGGTTAATACAATTAATTATACAAGTTTCATGTGTGCAATTTCACAACACATCATCTGTATTCTTTCTCCATTTTCTTCCTCACTCTCTTTCTCAGAGAAGAGGCAGTAAGAAGGGTTCAATAGATATTGAGAAGATTACCTGTGTTGAGACAGTGGTTCCTGAAAAAAATCCTCCCCCTGAAAGACAGATTCCGGTAAGAAGAGACCGTTGATAGAACAGGGGTGGGGTGGGTGTTGGGGAGCAGATAAGAATCTTAGAACACTTTTATTCTTTGTAAATAAACTGGTTGGTGATGCTGTACAATGTGGAACATACAAAAAAGCTTTATAAAATTCTTCATTCTGTCATGTACTGATTCTACCAAGTCTCAGCATTTTCCCTCAGATTCGGAACAACTCATTTACTTAGAAAAATTTGTAACACAGATTTCAAGATGGCATCATATCAACTTTTCAAACTAATTAAAGATGGTTGGTTTTACTCCCTCAGTTACCAGGGTCAGATTTACAAGGTTGAGTTGGTTTTAAAGCCAGTATCCCAGGGCTCTGAATAATATGAATTTTTTAAAATAGCTCACTTATTTTCCTCTAATTTCCTATACCCTCTTCTGGGTATATCGATTACTGAGTTAATTTTTAAATATCATTTTTTTCAGATTACAAGATAAATGAATATTTATTATAGAAACTTGCAAAAATATAAAAAAAGCACGAGAAAAGATAAAATCACATATAATCACAACATCTAGCTAAAACACTATTAACATGTTGGTGTATTTATTTTTCACTAGCAACACATATTCCCACACTAATATGTTATATATTTAAAACATAGAATCATACTACACATCTTGCTTTGCAACGTACATTTTCAATATATGACAACTTTACCCCATGACAATAGGTACTCATTAATAATATGAGTTTCATGGCTGCATAGTATTCCTTATCATGGATATACTATTCTGTAATTTGTTTAACCAATTCCCTGTTACTGCACATTTAACTTGTCTCCAACTACTTGACATTATAAACCATGTTGGAGGAACATCCTTGCATACATATTCATGTACGTACTTTTGTTAGTCTTTTTCTTCAATAACTTCCTAGAAATAAAATTTTTCTTCTCTTTATGAAGTATGTGCACTTTGGTTATTTTTATTTTTTTATTCTATTTTGTTTACTAGATGTGGAATTTGAATTTAATACACTCCTACAAATTATGCATGAGAATATATATTTTTCTACATTTTTTCAATGCCAGATATTATAACCCTGGATGGATTTGGCTCAGTGAACAGAACATCAGCCCTTGGATGAAAGTTCCCAGGTTTGATTCTGGTCAAGGACCAGTTGCAGGCTCAATCCCCAGCCCTGATCTGGGTGCGTGCAGGAGGCAATCAATATGTCTCTCTCACATTGATGTTTCTCTCTGTGTGTCTCTTCCACTCCCTTCCATTCTCTCTAAAAATCAATGGAAAAATATCCTCAGGTGCTGAGACCAGTATGGCTCAGTGGATAGAGCATCGGCTTGCAGACTGAAAGGTCCCGGGTTCGATTCTGGTTGGGGGCATGTACCTTGCTTGCGGGCACATCTCCACAGTGGGGCATGCAGGAGGCAGCTGATCAATGTCTCTCTCTCATCGATGTTTCTGACTTTCTATCTCTCTCCCTTCCTCTCTGTAAAAAATCAATAAAATATACTTATTAAAAAAATATCCTCAGGTGAGGATTAACAAGACAAAAAATACCAGATATTGTAAATGTTTGTTAAGTTGGCAGCCAAGAAAAATGCTATTTAATTGCTGCCTTATTTTGCAATTATTATTATTTTTGTTGTTGTTAAAGTCTATGTATTTTAAAGTCTATGTCATCAAATTAATTCACCTTCTTTTTTAATTTAATAACTCCTCATTGTTCAGATTATTACATTTGTTTCTCTTTTTCCCCTATAGCTCCCCTCCACCCAGCTCCTATCCTTTCCCCTACCTTTATCCCCCCAGACACATTGTCCTCATCCATAGTGTATAGATTATTGTCCAGTCTCTTCCTGTATCCCCCTCATCCTTTTCCCCTGAGAATTGTCAGTCCATTCCCTTTCTATGTTCCTCATTCTATTATACTCACCAGTTTATTCTTTTCATCAGATTTTTAATTCACTTGATTTTTAGATTCACTTGTTGATAAATATGTATTTGTTGTTTATAATTTTTATCTTTACCTTTTTCTTCTTCCTCTTCTTAAAGAGTACCTTTCAGCATTTCATATAATACTGGTTTGGTGGTGATTAACTCCTTCAGCTTTATCTTATCTGTGAAGCTCTTTATCTGTCCTTCAATTCTGAATGATAGCTTTGCTGGGTAGAGTAATATTGGTTGTAGGTTCTTGCTATTCATCACATTGAATATTTCTTGCCACTCCCTTCTGGCCTGCATCGTTTCTGTTGAGAAATCAGCTGACAGTCATATGGGAGTTCCCTTGTAGGTAATTAGCTGTTTTTCTCTTGCTGCTTTTAATATTCTCTCTTTGTCTTTTGCTCTTGGTATTTTAATTATGATGTGTCTTGGTGTGGTCCTCTTTGGATTGCTTTTATATGAGGTTCTGTGTGCTTCCTGTATTTGTAAGTCTATTTCTTTCACCAGATGGGGTAAGTTTTCAGTCATTATTTCTATAAATAGGTTTTCAGTATCTTGCTCTCTCTCTTTTTCTGGCACCCCCACAATTCTGATGTTGGTACGCTTGAAGTGTCCCAGAGTCTCCTTACACTATCCATGCCTTCCTCTAGTCTGCTGTTAGGTCTCTGTATAATATTTTTTATTTCAGTCAATGCATGTTTAATTTCTAGTTGATCCTTTTTCATCTCCTCTTGGGTCTCGCTAAATTTATCCATCTTTTCTAGAAAATTCCTGAAAAACCTTATAACTGCGGTTTTAAACTCCATATCCAGTCATTTGTTTTCCTCCATTTCTTTTGTTTGTGATATGTCCCTTTGTCTCCGCATTTTCACTATGCCGGGAGAACTTCTGTGCTGGAATCAGCCTATGTTACAAGACTTGCAAAACTGCAGAAGCTCTCTGTTGAGCTTGGATGGGGTGGAGTCTCAGGGCTTAGCAGAATGCCTTGGCTTCCAGTCAGCCCCACCCTATGCGGCCCCTGGGTCTCAAGTGTCTCTCCGTAATCATTGCAGCCTTTTCTGTGCACATGTGTGTGCCTCTAGACCTCTGCCTTTCTGGTTCCCTTGTGCTCCAGGACTTGTATGAGTCTGGGTCCCCAGGGTCTCATCTGAAACTGGGGTTCAGTGCAATTAGAAGTGGCGCAGTTGGGAGGATCTGTCTCTCGCCCACTAGAGAAAGCCAGAGGCACAATCAGTAGTCTGTCCTCTCTGTGGGCAGTGGTGTGTGTGCCCCAGACTTCTTCACTTTCAGGAATCCCCTAAATTTCAGTGCACTCCTCCCTTTTCACAGTCCAGAGTCCCCCTGTATGAGTCTCTCCTGGACCTGGGGTTCAATTCAGTAGGATTAGGGGTCCAGTGCTGTGGGGAGTCTCCATCTCCCTCCCACCAGAGGAATCCAGCCAGGCACACCGCTGCCCACTGTCTCCATGCACATGTCTCTGTACCTCAGCTTTTTTCAGCCCTTCTGAGTCTCTGTGAGCCCCTCTTTTTCCTTCTAGTTGTAGAATTTTCACTCAGCCAACTTTCCTGTGGTTCTGGATGATGTCTATTCTGTTTTTTAGTTGTAGTTTTTTAATATATATTTTATTTATTTATTTTTAAAATATATTTTATTGATTTTCTACAGAGAGGAAAAGAGAGGGATAGAGAGTTAGAAACATCAATGAGAGAGAGACATCGATCAGCCACCTCCTGCACGCCCTCCACCGGGGACGTGCCTGCAACCAAGGTACATGCCCTTAACTGGAATCAAACCCAGGACCTTTTAGTCCACAGGCCGACGCTCTATCCACTGAGCCAAACCAGTTTCGGCTAGTTGTAGTTTTGAAATTGTTGTGTGAGACAGCAGTTTAGATGTTGACTTTTGCCACCATCTTGGTTTCTCCCACCTTCTTAATGATTTAAAATTTTACCATTAGAAAGCTCTTATCTCTCACAAGATTATACCATCAGTTGTTTTTTTCTCAGTCATTCGGTTTTATTTTTTAAAAAAGTTATTTTTATTGATATCTGAGGGGAATAGAGAGAAAGATAGAGATAGAAACATCAATGATGAGAGAGAACTATTGATTGGCTGCCTATTGCATGCCCCCTACTGGAGATTAAGCCCATATCCTGGACATGTACCCTTGACTGAAATTGAACCCAGGACCCTTCAGTCCGCAGGCTGATGCTCTATCCACTGAGCAAAACCAGCTAGGGCTCAGTTTCATTTTTTACATTAAGCTCTTGAATCCATCCAGAATTTATTTTAGTATATGGTGTCAAATAGCTACCTAACTCCTTCCTCTACCACAAATCTTAGTGGTTAAATGTTCCAGTACCATTTATTGAGTAAACTCAATTTCTGTAATGATTTGAGATGTCTAAGGCTTTTTAAAAATATAAATATGTGATGGTTCCTTTGGATATGTGTTCTTACTGGGTTATTGGAAGCAGTCAGTAAGAATCTGCATACTCTGTGTAGGAGAGCTTTCTTGACCTATTACAAAGAACTCACAGAACCAAAGGAAATCCAGGAAAGAACAATGCATCAACCAATAACCATGAGTTTTCTTCTTTCATTGCAGAGAAGGGGTGAAGAGTCTGGTGAAATGGAACAGATCTCAATCATTGAAAGGTTCCCTTACCCTTTCCAGGTGAGGTATTTTCTCCCACCAGCTCTCAGAGAAACCTGTATTGTAATCATTAAGGATGGGATGTGGGGCAAAGGGCAGGATACTAAGTCTCAGGAAACAAAAGTTGAGGTGGACAAGGATACTGGACTGAGAAATGAGACTGGTATGATCTAAGAGTGTTTACTTTTTTTTTTTGCCCAATCTCATAGTTTCTTTTACTCTCTACACCTCAAAGAGTTCCTATAATGTCATTAATTTTTTTGAGTCTTTATTTATTTATTTATTTATTTATTTATTTATTTATTTATTTATTTATTTATTTATTTTAATGATTATTACATATGTTTCTCTTTTTTCCCCTCCATAGTACCCCTCCACCCAGCTCCCACCCCTCCCTCTGCCCTTAGCTCCCTCCCATTGATCTCATCCATAGGTGTATGATTTTTGCCCAATCTCTCCCTGTACACCCTCACCCCTTTCCCCCTGAGAATGATCAGTCCACTCCCTTTCTCTGCTCCTGATTCTATCATATTCACCAGTTTATTTTGTTGATCAAATTTTTAATTCACTTAATTTTTAGATTCACTTGTTGATAGATATGTATTTGTTGTTTATAATTTTTTGGCTTTTACCTTTTTCTTCTTCCTCTTCTAAAAGAGTACCCTTAAGCATTTCATATAATACTGGTTTGGAGTTGATGAACTCCTGTAGCTTTTTCTTATCTGTGAAGCTCTTTATCTGCCCTTCAATTCTGAATGTTAGCTTTGCTGGATAGATTATTCTTGGTTGTAGGTTCTTGCTATTCATCACGTTGAATATTTCTTGCCACTCCCATCTAGCCTGCATCGTTTCTGTTGAGAAATCAGCTGACAGTCCTATGGGTGCTCCCTTGTAGGTAATAAACTGTTTTTCTCTTGCTGCTTTTAATATTCTCTCTTTGTCTTTTACTCTTGGTATTTTAATTATGATGTGTCTTGGTGTGGTCCTCTTTGGATTCCTTTTATGTGGGGTTCTGTGTGCTTCCTGGACTTGTAAGTCTATTTCTTTTACCAGATGTGGGAAGTTTTCAGTCATT